>JAMKCH010006610.1:0-42603 GCA_023653785.1 Ophioderma brevispina | reverse complement strand
AAAGGCTTGCATTTTCTGAACATTGACAAAAAGTCTCAAAGATATTACAAAAAAAATCATTACATATTGACTTACATGTAGATTGGTTTGATTTGAGCCATTTCTGGTAAAATTCATTTTAACCTTTGGTTATTTATAAAATAAACAAAAATAAAAATTAATGCATTTTGCCTACCTACTGGAAGGAAAGGTTTGTTTGGCATACCTAATAAAATATTTTTTAACCACAAAATACTTAATGTGTTGCAGGAGATCAGACCATTACACAACATTAAACCACAACACTTCAGAAATGCCATGGTTAACCAGTTTCTGGTAAGTTGAAAAATTTATAAGTTAAGTATACCTATGTTTAACTTATGATGCACCAGTGGACAGCAAACAGATGTTTCAAAATTTCCATAAAATTTCTTGCTTGGAATCTCACTATGGTATAGGGAATGTGGTCATTGATAGTGTGTAAAGCAATTTAGTATGAAGTGTAGAAGAAGAACTAATTGTGGCTGAGGTGGACTAGGGCAATCACTGAAATTAATAGCAGTGGTGGCACCCGGATCTTTTTTGGGAGGAGGGGGCGGAATAGGGCAAAAATTTGGGGGGGAAGGTGAGAAAAATTTTCCGGCCAAGATGTAGTTGCTAGAAGTGTGCGAAAATTTTAAGGGTCAAAGATATGGACATCTAATTTGTTGAAATGGCATGAAGAAGCAAGAGAATTTCGGTTCCTGTAATTTGATTATTGTATCCACCCACACTTTGATAGGTGAGGCTCAAGTTTGGGGAAAATGGGGAGCAAGGACACCATTTGGGAGAATCTCATTTACCTTCCCCCTCATATTCCCCCCCCACACCCCCTGTGGCAACCAAGGAATTCATGCAATTGTCATATTGGTTGAGGCATTGGCTTTCACTGTGTTAGAAAGAAATCACGATTGTTAAGCCACTAAAAATCCTTGCTATGGGTTAATTCAGTGAAATCTTATCTTAATTCTCATATTTCTTTTCATTGTGAAACAACTCTTTGATGAAATATCAGTCATTTAAAAAGATTTTTAAAAAAATGATTTGTTCCTATAAAATCTGAGATTTTGAAACCGGTGCTTTCTTAACCGTTAAAAAATCCCAATTTAAACATAGCAGTCGCCCCACTAGATCAGTGTTTTTTTTGAAAAAGTCGCCCCTGGATTGTCCCGGTATTTTCTTGATAGGCCACAGAACGCTATTTTCGCTGATACCAATAAATTACGAACAAACACCCGGAAGTGGGAGACAGACGACTGGTTTAGCTAATTTTTCGGTTCATTGTGTGCTTTTAGGTCAACATTTACGGATTTAAGCATGCGAGCTGGGCACCGTTGTATTTTTAAATTCGAGTTAGTAGGGATGCTAAGACATCTAAAGTTTTTCATATATACACCGGACTTGTGTCATATAGGACTGTAAGTATACCAAATTCTTGACTTTGTGGCACAGTAGACCCCGGTGTTTGAATGGAATGCCGCTCTGGCTTAGGGAAGAGAGATGTAGGGGCTATAGCCCCCCATAGCGGGACGGAAAAAAAACGCAGCAAACTCGGGCTACGTGAGGGTAGCATGTATTATCACAAATGAGGAGAGCATAGAAAAGTACAGTACTTTTAGTTAGAAAAATAGTGACCCTTGGATTCATGTGATAAAATAGGCCCCGGAAAGGATACCCTGGTCGGGGAAAACAGTTGGCGGCGTTCCGTGAACACCCCGAAAATAGCGGTGGCGCTGCTCACACGCTATTATCGTAAAAGTCATCGGAATGTGTCAGGTGATGAATTGAAGCCTTAAGCTCATGTCTATCATGTGATTATGCATGGAAAATATTCAAAATGGTTTTACGTCTGGTGGAAAAGAGTTTCTTTTTAATCCAATTTTTACATGCTTTTCAATGGGGCAATTATTAGGTAATGTGACCCCTTCGAACACGTACGTGCCTAGACTTCCCATTGGCATTGGTTTTAGGTGAGTGATGAAACCTGTAATTTTCCATTTTTGGAGATTAACATAGCTAAAAGTTTGCAGTAGAAAATATGCTATGCTAGTTTCGAGTCTAATTTTCATGTTTGATTACATTGGAAAGCAAAAAGGGTAGGGCGTCAGACTTTTCACGAAACGGTGTAGAGTTCATGTCCAATATGGCGACGACTTGCCAAACCAAATAGGAGAAAATTTGCCACAAACATGCGAGATATAAAGATTTTGAGAGGGCATGTGTGGGGGAGGGTTAGGGGGGCGGGGAGCGGGTGAGCGGGGTGGCCTAATCTGAAGTTGGGATCCATTGTGGACTACCCAAGATCAGCATGACCGCTCCATCTGAGACTGATTATATTTCATTCAATAGTGAATAAACTGTGATGAAGGGACAATTTTGACGCCAAATCGGTTTATGAGAGACAACATTGCGGGAAACTGGATTTAAAACACAACCAAGCAATATATTGGAATACAATTTTCACACTTTTTCTTGAAAATGTCCTAAATTTCTGAAAACAGAAGAAATATGAAAATTAAGGATATTGGTCGTGTGCGAAGGGGGCACAAGAGTACCAAATCACTCCACGTTTGGGGAATGGTAGTTAGTTAGTTAGTTCGGTTAAAAAACAAGTCCTATTTTTGATATTTTGGTGTCCTGTGCGAATCCATCAGTTTCCGTGAGGGTAGCATGTTATTATCAAAATGAGAACGCATACCAAGTACATTACTCTTATAGTAGGAAAACCTAGTGACTTTCGATTTAAGGTGATTAAAAAGGCCCCCGGAAAGAAACCCGGCGGAAAACGGGTAGAGGCGGCGTGATGAAGCCGAACATAGCAGTGGCGCTATTCACATGATCTTATCGTAAAAGTTAATGGAGATGTGTTCCGGTGAATTGGAGCTTATATGCCAAGCTTGCATGTCTTATCATGTGAGTCATGCAGTGAAAATATTCAAAATGGTTTTATGTCTGTTGGAAAAGGGAGTTTCTTTAATCACATTTTTACGTGCTTTTCAATGGGGCAATTATTTGGTACTGTGCCTCCTGTGAACTAACTGTAAACTGCTATGTATGGTGAATATTAAAATGATGGATGGGTGATCCAACGGTAAATTGTAATCTACATTAATAATGTAAATCATGAATCATGTACAGTGTACAACTTCCTAGACATCAGGACATCACAAAAAGTGAGGTAGATAGAATTTGCTATCCCCTCGGCACTTTTTTCGCTAGAGGCGTTTTTTCAAAAATGGCCGCAAAATGCCATTTAACACAATATATGGCATTTTGATAGCACTTACGGGGTGATAAATGGCCAAGTTTTGTAGTGTTTTTCTATTTTTGTTTATGTGAAATGTATAGAGCGGTCACATTCACCACCTAAATTATTCCTTATTGAGGCGCGCTTTTCAAACTGGCCGCCAAAATGCTATTTAACCCCTATAATGATGTGTAAAGCCATAAAATGTGGTACAATGGTCCAGTTTTTCAGTGTTTCCTATATTGTTGATGTCAATGTAATAGGTGCTCTCCTTCTCTCTTAAATGTTATTGTAATGAGAACAGGGCGCTTTCAAAGGATGCCAAATGCAATTTAGCCCCTCATGATGTTTATAGCCAAACAAAATGGGTGAAATGCGAACATTTTCATTTGCTCTATATTTGTGGAGTTGTCAAAAAGGTATCTTATAGCGGTCAAATCACCACTTATGTTCCTAATTGGAGTGTTTTTTCTGCTTTTCAAAATGGCGTTCCGACAGGCGCCGAATGGATTTAACACCCTTATTAATGATGTTTGTAATAGCCAAAAAGGGGTTTGGACAATGGCCCAGTTTTCCCTATTTGTTGATTTTTTCTCTACATTTGATTGAGTTATTCAATACTTAAAAATAATTGAGGTTCATTTTCTCTTTTTCTTACAGTTATTTTATTGATTATAATGATGTTCTAGTTATGTTTCGGGTTTAATGATTTGATGATTTGATGTATCCAGTACAATGGGTTTTAGTGATATTACAAATCCAGTTAGTGAGTGATATAGGGTTTGTGAACTTAGCCAGCTGCCGCCACCTCGATGATGCAATATGTGCAAGATTGATTGTGACGATTACCTGATGGCAGGGTAATAATAATTGGCAATGGGTTGTAAGCGCAATAGAAGGAGAGAGTTTCCCACAACATATAGTGAAATGAAATGATCCTGATGGCCAATGTCTGAAAGTTGAAGATAAAATTCTGCACACATTGGGGATTGCACAGGAACAGCTTTGTGATGTATGTTTGGAAGGCTGCTCAGTCTTGTAAACAGGTTTTATAGGCTTGGATTGTACATGACAAATCTGGGAAGGACTCTGAGCGAAAACAATGCCAGTATGCTACCAATTAAAAATTGAATAAAACAATCAATCGGATTTACCCCTGAATGTCGAGAATAGTGTTGAAAATGGTCGAGTTTTGTAGAGTTTCCCCATTTGTGAGGTACCTTGTGTCATAGGGTCGACTCCCCATAAAAAGGCAAGAAAAGATCGACAGTTCTGGGCATCACAATTACAAGGACATTGCAGACACTTCTCCATGAGTAATCTGCCAAAAAAGCAGCTGAAACTTCACCTACATAGAAATATACTCAAGTTCATTTCAGGCTTAGCGGATGATGCCTTGTTCTCTTCCTTTGGTGTTTTCAGTAATGAGGTGCCCGAGCTTAACTAAGATATAGAAAAGGCTGATCATATATAGTGCTGTTTTCATTACTGGTGCATTTGTGCTATTACTCTAGTATGATTTGCATTCCCAATGGATTGCATTTGCATGGGCACACGATTTGTAGCAGATATAGGTGGTATGATTGTTGAATGCTTAAATATGAACAATATTGCTCATTTGTATTAGGCTCCTTATGGTAACATTATTCTTATTTTCCTCCTTTGTTTGTGTTTTATGAACCCCGGGAGGTTTGAACCATCAACTACAAAAACTGGCTTTTAAATGTGTTGCTTATAGTTGCTATGCGATGATTCTGAATTACGTTTTTTAAATTACGTATTAGTCAGAGTTGTTTAAATATCTGTTAATTTGTTGGTCATCTCAAAAAGCACCCTCTATCAGGGACACTATTTATTGGTCGTTTATTGAGTCGGCCCTTCTATACCCTTTACCTCAACAAATGGGGAACTCTACAACTACAAAACTAGACCAATTCAACCAATCTCGAAAGGAAGGGGGTAAAGGTTAATTAATGATTTACTTCAATTAATTGGTGAGCATGACTTGGCGTGGTATTTTGTTTCAGAGTCATTCAAAGATTTGTCATGGTAGAATCAAAGATGATACAAGCGGGTTTGCAGCTGAGCAGCTTCACACATAAATCCAAAGCTTGTTGAGAAGAAAATCCCTAATTGCTGCAGATTTTGTCTGCCAGTTTCAGACATTGGCCATAATGTCCACTATGTATGTCAAATGGAAAATTTTCTCCTCCTACAAAGTGCTCACAGCACGATGCCAATATATTACGTGTCATCAGGAAATCGTCACAATCATTTTAGCTTCATAGAGGTGGTTACAGTTGGGCTTAAGGCATACAAAAAATTGTTTGTTTGGCGTAAACCCGAAACGACCATAAAAAAAACCTGCAGACTCAAAGTTTTTATGCTAATTAGCACACAATAAAAAAAATATTCTGCCGACCACCGCCGACCATTTTTACACAAATTTAAAAATATTTTTTTTTAACCAACACAGAGACGAAAAATAGAAAAACAAAGCAACTACAACAGTAAAAAAATATCTGTGCTATGTAGTGAAAAAATTTAAATAGTAGCATCTTGTATTCATTTTAGAGTAAACATTGAGATCTAAAAAAAAAAAAAAAATCTGACCAACCGACCCTGATATTTTTTCTCCGTTACGCCAAACAAACATATTTTTTTATGCCTAAGCGCACAACCCTCAGCACTTACATTGTAATATCACCAATAAGAGCATAGTATTGAACAAATCCATTAAACTGAAACATCACTAGAAAATCATTATAATTAACTGTAAGAAAGAGAAAATGAAACTGCAACTTTGTTAGAACCGAATAAAGTAACTCAACAAATAATGGAGAAAACAATCAACAAATAGGGAAACACTGAAAAACTGGGCCATTTCAACCTTTATGCTATTTAACACCTTGTGATGATGTTTTAAAAAACATCACAAGGTGTTAAATCGCATTTGGCGTCCATTTTTAAAAGCGCTTAGGAATACATTTAAATGGCGAATGTGACCGCTCTATACATTTGACATCAACAAATATAGGAAAACACTGAAAACTGGACCATTTTACTCCATTTTATAGCAATTAAAACATCATTATAAGGTGTTAAATAGCATTTGGCAGCCATTTTGAAAAGTGCCCTCCATTAGGAATACATTTAAGTGCTGAATGTGACTGCTCTATACATTTGACATCAACAAATATAGCAAAACACTGAAAAACTGGGTCATTTCACCCCCATTTTTTGGCTAGTAGAACATCATTATGAATTCATGAGGTGCTAAATTACATTTGGTGGCCATTTAGAAAAGCGCCCTCCATTAGGAATACATTTAAGTAGTGCATTATACCGCTCCATACATTTGACATCAACAAATATAGGAAAACATTACAAAAATGGACCATTTCAACCAATAAAGTGGTTATGAAAACGTCATTATATGGTGTTAAATGGCATTTTGGCGGCCATTTTGAAAACGCCCTCTAGCGAAAAAAGTGCCGGGGTAGCAAAAGTCTACCCTCACTTTTTTGGTATGTCTGATGGTCTAGTCCATGGCTGTGAAGAGTAACTTAGGGCACATCTCATGCACATGGGGACCCACCCAGCCAACAGACTACATATCACTAGCTCTCTCCATGGGTAATTTCTATTTCAAACTGTAATATGTTTGATAAGTCACTCAAAATTGACAGTCTGTCAAATGACTTTTCTCGGGTCACTTCCATTGAAATGGAGTCTTCCAAATTAATGATTTTGTATTTTTTTTCTTAACCAATCTTGATTTTTTTCATATTCACAAAGTGTGATAATTTAGCAAATTTTAATACAGGAACAGATGTGGATTTTCAAGGGAAATGTATGAAGACAATAATACTTTCCCATATTCAGATAAAGTTTTGCAACGAATGCCGTTTACGTTGCGTCCTGTTTATGGACAGAGATCGATTTTTCTCTACATTAGCCATATGTTTTGATGGTAGCAACTGGAAGACTGAGTGTCCTCATTCAAAATACCGCCTTGTTCACAAGCAATATTTTCTTAGTTGGTAATTGAAAGTTTTGACTAATCACTGCGTATCAGACCTTCTTTTGTGGAGATGGGACCCTGGGGCGGAAGGATCTCTCTTAACTGCTGAAAATAGGCTTGATTTTTGGCATGTTTTGGCATAGCCCGAGGGGGGGGGAAGAGCACCCCCTATTAGGCCACTGATAATCCTTCACCTTCATTCATCAGGTGTAGCCAACTTGTGGGTGATCTCAGAATGAACGCTTAAATTGTGAGTTTGATTCCATAAACAAAACTCGTTTTCTCCGTATTAATTTATTTGATGTCATCCAACTTTTGAATATCTTAGATAAAGAGAAATTAACACTCTGCTTTGCTCTTGGGTCATAAGTGTCATAAGCATATCTATGAAGCGTTAACTTGTATGGTATTAAGATTTGATTTTCCTTTTTTTTCATTGCTCCAGTCTTAGTCTCACAGCACAAAAGTCCAAGAGGTTCGGGAGGTGACTCGAATTGAACGCATATCGCACCACTCACATATCCTGGGTCTGGTTTGGAATTGTAGTCACCGAGGCAATGCAGGTATCATCATGCATGGTGGGTCAGGTTGCTTGGCAGGCGACAGCGGAGTCATTCTGGAAATGATTAAGGTAAAGTGACAGAAAAATAGATCCTAACTTACAAGGTGAACATTCAGCCAGTAACCCGGGCAGGGCAATGGAGGTGGATGCCTCCAAGACTACTGAAATTTTTGCGAGTGGAGCAACCCAAAAATTAGCCAGTTTTTATGTATTGATAAAATTCGGTAAAACGGTCACTTAATCCGGTTTTGTCCCGTTAACGAGGGCTGGCCGGATACACCTCGCTCAGTCAATACTGCTGATGTGAGGATTATTGAGCAAAGATAAGTTTACCGGATGCCCTTCCCTGACGTCAATCCACAGTTTTGGGCGGTTGGCTAGCCTTTGGGCACCACGCCCACCATGCAAGGCAGCATGTGCTGGAATGGCCGCCATAGCTCTCCAAGCCGATGCCCTTGTAGGTAGACCTTCATTTTTCCATTCTACAGGGTAACCAGCTACCCTCCTCATCAGAAATTCTGATGTGTGATGGTTTAGCCGCTGGCAACCGGCCCTGGGACAGGTAGTACTGGGTTACCAGGATACCGCAATCTTGGACCAGTGTTGGGCAACTTTTGATACCTTACGGTAAAATCGCCCCCTCTCCCCCAGAACAATGTTGAATCCTGAAAAATTGATTGGAGGGGGAGGGTGAGGATTTCTGGTTGAGAAAGGCTTCAAGCTTCCACACCAAAAAAGGGAAATTACCAAACCTCAAAACAGCCTAATTACGCCAATTAAAACTAGGAAATGTCCGGGTGTGCCAACTACTTTTGTCAAAGATTTTATGCGCGAAGTGCAAAAAAAATCATCCTAATTTCACACTTTGGTCCATAAAACAACCTAATTAACATAGGAACGCAAAATTGGCATACACTATTGGGAGATCTGCATTAGTTTCCTTGGTTGCCAATGCCATAGCATGCGATATTAAGGTGACAGTCACACTTAATCAGTTTTAGCTCCCAATTTGACCATACGGGACAGGCGAGAACGCAAAAAGGAGTAATACCTAATTGAAAATCTGTGCATTTTACAAATAATTTGGGTCATATATACTTATACCTTTACACTGACCTATTGATAATCACAAAAAAAGGAATTTTGTCAGATTTGGGATGAGTCAGTGGAATAGGTAAAATTAATAAAACACGCTCGGTATTATCCTTAGATTGGAAAAGCGGTGACATAGGCATAAATTTCTTAATTTCATTTAACTAAGTGAGAAACCCACGCACACACCCATAAGAAAAGTGCTGAAATATTAACACCTATTCCTCTTTGTCAGTTGTAATGTTTAGGGATAGGTCTTTTAAAATATGGGACTCTGAATTGGATTTTGCATTCCACACACTGCAATTCTGCTTTGACTAGATCATCATCCTCCCATCATCATCATCAGAAATTATTAATCGCCATGATTATAGGATCCGTGTATAATGATGATGATCCCACGGCTATTTGACCTGTGTGTGCGGATTAAAAGTTAATTCCCGAGAATAAAAGAACATTTTGCAAATCACAAGGTGTTAGTAAATACAACACAGATAGACCGCCTACTTGTGTAAACCGAAAACACAAGTTGGTTTTATGTACTTTGGAAAATTCCTTATTTGATTTGCATAGAGTGGTGTTTACACATATAGTAAGCAGCCATTTTGGTCCACATCAAACTACAACTTGCTTCAATGATGGTGTTTTATGGGAAGAGTTCATGACGAAGTTCGTGCTTATGCACGCCTATTGCGATCGCATATGGGTTGGTCATTACGTCAGATTGCCAAAGAGTGCAAAATCTCCTGTAGTACTGTTAGAAGAATCACGAGAGAACGTTTACCCAGAGTCAACAAAAGAAAGAAAACAACAAGAAAGAGAACTGGAAAGATAAACGGTAAAAGAAGGTTTGGTAGGCCTCAAATTCTTAGTGAGAGAACCAAATATTATTTGGCACGAGAACTTGTAAAAATGAGAGAACAATACGGCAGTGTACCCATCAATGATGTCATGGAAAGCGCGAGAATTACATCTTCTATGGTGAGCGAAAGAACAGTGAGACGTGCTATTCAAGACAAGGGATATGAATTCAGAAATGCTCGCAGGAAAGGACAACTCTCAAGTGAGGATCTGAAAGAACGCGTTTCCTTTGCAAAACGTATGACTAAGAAATATCCTCCACACTTCTGGACTAAAGATGTTGCTTTTTATCTTGACGGAGTGTCGTTTACTTTCAAGACTAAACCAGGTGAGCAGTCTCGTGCACCCCGCGCCACAAAGTATGGAGAAAGAAGTCTGAAGGTCTGAAACGATCTTGCACAAGCAAAGGACGGAAAGGAAGGAACAGGGGGACGCTACGTGCGACTTGTAGTGGCTATCTCACACGATAAGGGCATTGTAGCCTGTGAACCATATGAGAGCATGTCAGGTGAATATTTCGCTGGTTTTATCAGACGAAATTTCAGGCACATGTTTGAGGATGCCGGAAAAGACTCAAACACGTGGGTACAAGACGGCGATTCTTCACAAAATTCGGCTGCGGCAAGAAATGCCATGAAAGAAGTTAATTGTCATCTTCTCAGCATTCCTCCCAGGAGTCCAGACATTAATCCTATAGAAAACATATTTCACTTAGTTCAGAGGAAACTAAGAAAAGAAGCTCTTACATATCGCATTCAGAGGGAGACTGTGACACAATTTGAGAAGCGCATAATTGATACGTTGTTTTCCATTCCACTACAGACAATAAATAAAACCATAGCATCGATGGACAAGAGACTTAAGGCAATAATCAAAAGCAAAGGATGTCGCATAAAATATTAAATGACGTGATAGAAAGTACACTTTAGGTGAACAAAAATGTATATACACTTGGGTCCTTGCGAGGGTCGAACTCGCGACTTCTGATCATGGAGCGCGGGATTCTCCTCTGTGCTATTTGAGGGAAGTCATTTGGATGCGTGATTTACGGATATATATTGTTAACTATTTTCGTGCAAATCAGGCAATCTTATTTAGTAGATGCAAGAGTGTAAAAACCAGTTATTGTAACGATAATCCATATCTATTTTCAGTTTCTAGATTCAAACTGTTAATAAAAAGCTGAAACGAACGATAAGCAACTGTATTAAAAAGTAAAGATATAGTACTCTACTTTATTATTGGGATGGCTTATCGTGAAGCTGTATTGATTAATACATGGCATACCGTTGCGAATAACGCTTAAACTCATTCATATACTAATAACGCTAAACTTATTCGTTATAAATTATTTCGTGGCCATTTCGATATAGCGTATTCAAATCTGATAGTAGCCTATGATGTGTCTTTTAACACCGTACAACATCCTAAAATCTTGCACGCAATAATATATATAATCTTTCAGAATCAAGTCTCTATCAACAAAATTCCTCCATGAGGTGCTAGAGAGGACAATTGTTCGCCCAAAGGAAGACAAAGAGTTTCGAGAAATTAATTTCACTACAGACCAAATTAATACATTTCTCGATGGCATTTTAATTGAAAGATCATTTTTGAAAGATTTAATTTTAGTGATTTAGATTTTATCGACTTGTAGGCCGATACTTAAATGTGATATCAAAACATGCGTATTATGCACGCGCCATGCTATGCTGATCATTAGCATGATGATGATGATGATGATGACAATTATGACGGCGACGACGATGATGATGACGATGATGATAATGATGATGATGATGATGATGATGATGATGATTTAATTGTGCATCGTCATGGTGTTCATCATCATCGTGCATTTTCAGCATAATCCAGATCATCATCATCATCATCATCATCATCAACATCATCATCATCATCATACGCATCACTCTAATCGGGATGAATGATGACTTCCACTTTTTCACATTCCTTTTTATGGACATGAAGAATGATTGAAATTAAAGAATGTCATACATTTGCATGAATAATGTTACTCTTCGTGTTTCATTTTGTTCGGATTACACTTGCTATTTCTTCGTGTTTAACATAAATGCTTTCTTTATGCTTCTATTATTGTTTATTTATTTTGGTATTATTTCTTTGTTTTGGGACTGTGTTTCTTTTTGTTTTCTTTATTTGTGTCTTTCTTTGTTTTTTTACTCTTTCTTTCTTTCTTTCTTTTGTCTTTTTCTTTACTTCTTTGTTTTTCACTCTTTCTTTCTTTGTTGTGTCTTTTTCTTTGTTTCTTTCTTTGTTTTTCATTCTTTTTTTCTTTCTTTCTTTCTTTGTTGTTTTGTTTCTTTTTTTTCATTCTTTCTGAAACTTATATATATGGGACTATAAGGGGCATTTCGAAATTAATGAAGGATTAGGCGAGCAAAACAATGTGAACATGCAGGGATTTCTCTTTGGGTTTCATGGGGAATCTGGTGGTGAAGTATGAGGTGTCTCCAGCGCACGGTCATCATTTCTGTCTCTCTCTCGTCTACCTCCCCCCCCCCCTGACGAACACAATCTGGTGTGAAGATGTACAGAATATGGGCGTGTCTTTGTCCAGTAGTATGTCTTTGGAGAAGTGTGACTTTGGTGCAGGCAAATGAACAGGTTGGCCCTCCAGCAGAAGGAGGAAATCACTCCATGCTATAGTCTGAAAAAGAGAGTGTAAAAAATATAAAAAGCGCATAAATTGCACAGGTTAATTTCTCAGTCACATTCAAAGGACACAGATATGGTATATATTAGTTGACATATACGAACCTTCTGATTCCATCTGAAATCATTCAACATAATCACCTCTGCCTCCTCAGCCCCAAGCCAGGCAAATGATGAAGAGGCAGGGTTCTGAAAACACCTGAAAATGCTACTGATAGGACCAAACAAGAACGTTTTGCCACAATTCGCAGGTCCTGTCAGTAGAAAATTCAGGTATTTTCCTCTTCCGTTCTTTAGCAGATCTTTGACTGCATTTGAAAATACTGCTTCATCAATGAAGTTGTTGTGAAGGACATCCTTTGCCATCTGGAACCAAGCTCCACCGCATGTGCAGGTATCCTCCAGAGCATTTTGCAGCACAGTCATTCGGGCCATTTGCTGTCGATGGAGAGTTTCCGGTGCACGCTCTATCTCCCATGTAGTATTAATAATCTCTTCTACCGATTTGCGCCCTGTAAACGTTTTAAAGAAATCGGAAATTAAAGAAAGACACCAATCAATTTTTAAAGAAAATTAAACACACACACACATACCCCCAAACAACAGATAAACAGCAAACAAACAGAAACGGTTAAAAGATACTAAAATGGGTGATTGGAGTTGCCCTACTCGAAGCCACCTTTCCAAATTGACATACCTTTGTTAACAAGATATTGCAGAAGGTCATATTTGCCTTCATCTTTTTGCGTCTTTGCAAGAGCCATTAATTGGAGATAGGTTTTGATCTCCTTTTGGGAAACAAGAAGCGAAATATCTAGATTTGTCAGCCTTTGAACTTTAGGTGTGGGCTCGCCCGATTTCAAACGGGCACGACTGGCGGCTGTGGTACGCGGAAGTGCAGCGGTTTTCAAGTCAGGATGATTTGGAGATTCTAGGGGTTCTGGGTCTTCCTTAGTAACATAAACCCGGGTACTATAGTAGTTTGGGTGTCCATCACTAAAGTTCACGCATATGCCGTGATCTGCTTGTATTCTATCCCCAATGGCCAACCATCGCTGTTGCCTATCTACTTTGATAGCCATATGGAAATGAATTCCTGTATTGTCGTGTACTTCCTCGCCCACAACATATTGAAGTACCCTGGCTGGCGTAGCTCTTCCTTATTTGGACAATTTGGAAGTTTACTTGACTATAAGTCACTAGAAAAATTGAACGAAAAGCTTGTGCAGGCAATTCCGCCATGGTGTGTCTGATTGAAATGACTTGTCCAAAATGTGGAAGAGAGAAGATTGAGTGCTAAAACTTCAATGAAACACCATCATCATCGGCCTATTCTTATTGTTGTGAGAAACTTGACACAACATCGTCCTTTAACTATCGTTTGTTACATTATATTTACTTTATCATCGGAACATCGCACCCTAAAAACGACAAGTAATTTGACTGCGTATCATTGATCTGTTAGAAACAAATTGAAATGTGTTTATATCATCATCTTGTTGTTAAGCAACGTGTAAGCAACGTTTAACAATGAAGAGGTCAATGCATTTCGGAGAGTCCATTGACCTCACTATCTATCCGTACCCCACAAGGACAAACACATTGGCACGAACACATTTTGAAGTAGAGTTTAATACCATTCTTAAGTGTATCATTTGATATTAGACCCTTTTGTAGTATGTATGTCTGACTGCTATCTACTGAAGACGAGACCCGTATATTACCGCTCTTTGACAAATTAAATGGTGGTTTCTTCGGGATAACTTTTGGTTTGCGTTTTTGTTACCCTTCGTTTCACTCTCATGTACAGTAATAAACGTTTGCTCTTACTTCGTTTAAAGCAATTGACTTTAGAAGACTTCAAATGCATATGTTAGGCCTAATAAAGCGATATAAAGTGTAACGATAATTGCATGTTCTCTATTTCAAATGACCGTTCCCTTATATCCAAGAAACTGTCATTAATAATTATAATTTTAAGAAAAGCAAACAACTTGTGTAATCACTCCTGAAAATTTCATAGAATTTGAATGCACCGTTCTGATTTGACAAACCAAAACGTACCGATGCATCGCTTTTCATCGGATCCAATACAATCTTGGACAAAAGTGTTGGCACACTTTGATACCTTACTCTGAAAGCGCCCCCTCTCCCCCAGAACAATGTTGAATCCTGAAAATCCATTCCCGTGCGCGTGACACCACCCAACATTGATTGGAGGGGGAGGGGGAGGGATTGCTGGTTGAGAAAGGCTTCAAGCTTCCACACCAAAAAAAGGGAAATTACCAAACCTCAAAACAGCCTAATTACGCCAATTAAAACTAGCGAAATGTCCGGGGTGTGCCAACTACTTTTGTCAAAGATTGCAGTAGCAGGCCCTCAAAGGAAACCTGACCTGACACAGTATGGTAAATAAATTTCTGTGTACATTGTAATTTTAGTATCATTGTTTAACCCCTGTTTTCAGCGGCAAAGTTGAAATACGGCCATGCGCACGGCTGTGGTGCATTTGTCAATGGAATAAATACTTGTTTTCGTACTCTGGTACTGGAACTAGGAATCGTAATAATAGTCGTAATCAAAATGGGTAAGAAAAGAAGATTGTTAGGTTGAAAATTAGATTTTTTTTTGAGGCGATACTTCGGTCATTTTGACCCGGTTTTGTGTGTGTCGATTCGGGAGAAAATATGGCGACATGTCATAATGTGGCTTTTTTCGACATTCATGTTGACATAGTCACATAAAGTGTTTCAACGACGGCCCTAGAGAAATGTCATCAACTTTGCACAGCTATTTTACATACCTAACGCGTACACACACTGACTTTGTACGCTTGCAGCTGCGACTTGCCGCAATGCACACGTTTAACACTGCATGAAAGTTATGACATCACTCTTTCTGGTTGGACAAAGTATAGTTAATGGAGAACGTGAATGTTTTAGAGCTGCGTAATATTACAAGCACAGCGACATCTCTGTCAACGTGAGAGCAAACAAAGTATACAAGCTCCTGTTGTCGCTTGCTCCTTTAGCCCACAAAATGTCTATAGAAAAATAACAAAGTTAGAGCATTCTTCCAAATTCTATAACCTCATTCCATGTAGTTTGAAGCACTATCGTCTATGCTGTTTGTAACCGTGACCATAAAGATAGGATTGCAATAATCAACTGTACATCATGGAGAGATATATATACAAGCATGTAGGTCCTACATTAGGGGCAACATGTTAAATAATTTAGTTAGCTTGTTCTTACACGACTATCTCAGCTCCGTTACATGGTCAGATTTGAGTTTTGAGTGTTATTTCAATATATCAAAGGATTAATTTTAGATTTTTTTGTAGCCTTCGAGATCTACATGCGATTTTCTAAATTTAAATCCCCAAACAAGCTCCCTCTGAAAAGCATACACTTCCCTATACGACTGTTACTAAAATGACTGAATTTGTCACATACATATTTTTACAATGGAGAAATGTATACCAATTTTTTGTTCCAAGTCCAACAGTCTTCAATATATTGCTTAAAACATGTTTGTGCACTGTTAACCAACAGTTTTTATCCGAGTGGTGCACCACAATGCCTGGTGAAACCTCTCTAGTGCATTCTTCAAAACCAAGGTCCTGAGCCTACCGTTTCATCCTTGCAAACTGCCTAAATCGGTTTGTGCTTTGTGTCTGTATTCTTGTGATCAATTTTGTTCGGCTTACATTATCGAAAGAAGCTTGATGATCACCATTGTCTGTTTCTCTCCGTTAAATAAGGAATAACGGCACCTCATCAAAATGACCTCGAATTTGCGTGAACCGACAGAACAGCTAGTGCATGGGGATACGGTTTTAATACATAGGGTGCTGTTTTTTCGGCTGTTGCATAATGTAAGGACGTCTCCAGCGGTCTCTCTAATATAGGGATCCGATATTAATCATTCAAAATTTCCTTTTGCGACGTGACAGAATTACAAACTTTACCATTTACATACTTTAATTACCAATGCAACTGCAAATATCTCAACATCATTGAAAAAGCCATTCAAATAATATAATTCACAGAAATCACTACAATTAATAATATACAGTCTTTTATGAGTGGGGTTCTTAGGTTTTTCCACTTTACTCTCAACTGATTTGTTGTGACTTGAAACTCAGCCACCAAGCTTCCACTGGGTAGTTCAACTGTTTGGAAACTTTTTTGGTATGTTAATTTTGGTTTTCTTTTTTCTTGGGTGTTTTATTCTTCCCAACACACATGTAACAGAGTTAGTTAGTTCTGCTTCCGTAGCTGGCTCGGCGGCAAGAAGACATTGGTAGAAGATGATCATTCAGCATACCAACATACTACACATCAGACAACATACTGGCATACACAGTAATAAAGTTTTATTTCAATTAAGTTCCACAACTTCCAACATTACCAGATGCAGTAACACAATATAAACTGGCCATCCCAAACTAATGAAAATACTAGAATTTCGCGGTTCTCGGCTTTTGCGGTTTTCGGCGCGGAGTGGTACCGAGGCTAGGGTTGTTTGGTTCCGTGCGGAACCTTATCAGACGTAACCTGTAGCGTTTGTAAACTTTGTCACCACCTTAGGCTCCCTGCCTGACTACCGACCGCAGGGCCCTTTGCAACTATACCAGGGGCCCATTACTAGCTGCCTTAAAGTCCCAAGGTCTTTTCTTAAATTCGAACTATCCAAGACCCCTTTCACAACTGTCTGGGAGGCCTTCCCAGATGTCACAGAGTGTCCTTCCCAACTAACCCAGATCCCCCTTCTCACCTACCAAAGGTGGCCCTTTCCCAACTAACCCAGGTTCCTCCTTTCAACTACACCAGGGCACATTTCTACATTACCTTCACCGTCCACCCTATCCCTTTTTATCTATATGGCAATTCCCAACTACCCATCCCAACTACCCATGTTTTTTTTGTATTACAATTGATTCCGTCATGCGCTATATGATATTGGGCAGAAGCGCTTGACGGAATATAAATGGCAATACCTAATTTGCATACCATGAAACCTCTACCAGGTTTCCTTCTCAACCTCCCAGAGTTCCCTTTCCCAACTGCCCTCGGGGTTCTCTTTCCATCAATGCCAGGGTTCCACATTATACAAGAGTGTTTGCCAATCACCCCCTTCCCCCAACACAACACTTCTCCACCCAATTCAGGTTCTCATTATCACCAAATTGAAAAATGGGGAAAAAATGAAAAAAAAAAAAATATATATATATTTTAATTATTTTTATAAAACTGTATATTTTTTTTTACCATTTCTCCATTTTTTTCTATATTTTATTATATTTGTTAAAGCTTATTTTATTTTGGGTCACTATTTGTCACATTTCTATTTTTTTATTTTTATAATTGTTTAAAAAACATTTTTCTTCGTATTTTTCTTTTTTAAATGTATTTGTCATTTTTTTTCATTTTTAATATTCAGGTTTTATTTCTTTAAATTAATTTGTGTTACTTTTTAGTTTTTAATATTTTGTCATATATTTTGCCCATTTTAAATGCTTATTTTATTGTTTCATTAATTTGTGTTCGTATTCGATATTTTCATTATTTCTTAATTGCTTTTTAAACTTTTAATTACTTACTAACGTTGATCGTATTTATGCTCAAGTTTCATTGTTTATTTATTATTACTGTTTTTATTTTAATTAGTATTTTAATAATACCACGCCACATCTTTCCTGAACAAACCCCCTGCTTTTCGTATTTTATCAACATGTATTTTTGGTTATTTTTCATATGCTTCCAACTAAATTTTATAATTGTTTTTTTTTTATTATTTTTTTTTTGGCTTATGTATTTTATGTTATACAAACTCGATCTTGGGTGTTAATGTACAATATTGTTTCACACCAACTTCCAAATGTCTTTTTTTAATTACTTTAATTATGGAAACACTCGTAACACAGATGAGTTTTACGTTAGACATTGTAAAACCATTTGTTTTCATCAAGAGGGATAAGAACAATGGGCCACAATACTGGAATGAATTTTCACCGAATATTAAGTGTTCTAAAAAAAATGTATGCGTTTAAAAAGCAGAAAAGCATAATATGCTGATATCGTATACCTAGATCTAACTTTAATTTTGTTGCAGTGTTTGGTTGATTCATTAACTGGGTCATAATAAGCTTCCTAAACTTTTTGTTGCAACATTTTTTGTAGTTTTTATTTTTGTAATTATTTATATTACTTTTATAACGGAGGGTGCCACGGTCTGGCCACTTGCCTTTTGGTCCCCTCCGCTATATAATTGTGTATTTTTTTTATTTTTTTTCAAACTGTATTGTATTCATTATAAATGTCGATGATATGGAAATAAGAATAAATTTATCAATTTATCTTTAGTTTTTATTATTTTAAAGATTTTTATTTTTATTAGTTCATTTTCATTTTAAGTACATTGTTTATTGATGTATTTTCATTTAGTTGCATTTTTTGTTATTTTTTACATTTATTTTTGTTTATTAACTTTTGTTATTAATTTTTATTTTTAATTTGCTTATATTATTTTATGTATTTTTAATTTTAATTTAATATTGTTTTTCTTTTAAATTCTTATTTGTTGTTTGTCTTTTTCTTTTTTATTTGCCTTTTAGCGTTTTCTTTTTTTTTCACTCATTATTCAATTCTTTTGAATTTTTTATTTTGCATTTTATTTATGTTTAAATTTATTTTCTTTTGTTTCCATTGTAATTTTGTTTCTTTTACTTATTCCCAACTTCGTGATTCACTTTAAGCTGTGTAGGTTGTTAAAAAAGAAGAAAAAGGGCGGGGAAAAGGAGAAAAAAGCAAAATAACGGCACATCTGTTCGGGTAACAACAGCTCAAACAAGAACAAAACTAAATAACAACAATAAAAAATCATTTTTTTTTGACCGATTTCGAACCCGGGACCAATGGGGGAAAATAATACTTGTGCGTAAGCGCCTTAGACCGCTGCACCACTAAAAAACTTGTTATGAGGTTGTGTAATCTGCTCCATTGGTCACAAGCTTAAGGAAGACAGATTGACACGACCACTAATAGCCAGAGAAGGTAATATTTACCGAGAATAAAAGCAAACCAAATTACTCATACACTACATCGTGAACTATTTGTTTCCTATAGCCTATAAAAGAATAAAACATTACATATCTCTAATGGATAATTTCACCATCAGTGAAAAATTATACAGGCCCTTTATTTCCGCAAATAGCGTACACATCACCATGTTACTAAGTGTAACCCCATTTATGAACATGGACTATTCCACGTGGCCAGTTCGGAGGACGAAAACAAAACACTCAATTTCTTGAAACCACTTGCCTCACAAATCGTCCAAAATTCCACCTTTTTCATTCACAAAAAAAAAAAAAACAAGCCTTTCGGCCCTGGATAAGACTTCAACACATAACATATCCAATTTATAGCTCTAAACACCACTCCCTCTATCCAAAACGGTTGACAGAAGTTCAAATTTTTCTCACAATGCAAAAGGCAGTACCTACCCCCAATACGTGCACACTTACTGTCTTCTGACGGCACATTTTTGGATTTTCAAAAGTAGACCAATTCCAATATACAGACTAACGTCTGATAAAAATGTGGCCAGCATGAAGACCAGAACTCAAGTGAAGGTGGCTATGCCAGAGAACACATGCATTGAACCTGGGCTCTAAGCTGATTGGTTGAGGTCACAGATTAAGGAGGCTTGGGCTCTATGACTGGATGAGCCAGACCAAAAGATGCAGTGCCATGGTAACCTAAACACCTGCACACAGAATAGCTGCATAGACTCTAAATGCTAGACTTGCACACAGTCTTTACTAGCCTTGAATTACACTTTCTTTATGACAAACTACTTCCCTACATTAATAATAAAACCCCTTTGTAGAAGGTGTCCTCACTATACAGTTTAAGTGAAATTTTCATCCATCCAAAAATTAACTTTATCTTTCTAGTTTTCTCTTTAAACATTTAATACAAACAGATTATCGGTTTTTCAACTGGTCTTAGGGAGATGACGCCGCGGCCTTCTGTGGCTTCAACTTGGTCCTGTTACCTCCACACCTTGGTCCTGCCCTGTCAGTGCTAAGTGCAGATGCAACTGGGACAGGATGGTGTGGTTTAATAGTTTTTCTTATTTTGACCCACAGCTTCTCCTCCGAACTTGAACTGCTGATGGTAATTATAGATTGGCCGATCACTCAGCTCGCAGTCAGTTTACACAGTTGGCCTGGTTTTACCACAGATTCGTCCTGGTCCTGGTCCTCATCCTCGTCCCACGCGTCATCTGGTAATCCAATTTCATCTGAGTCTTCTGCTTCCAGGTCTTGGATCACAGTGAAATCTTGGCTGTCATCACTGTCTGTGAGATTCTTCTTGGTTACTAGGATGATTCATTAGTTTTTTGTCTAAATGATTTAGCGTTGCCAAAATTTGCAATTAGTATGTATAGATTGGTGGGCTTAAGAAAAAACTAACACCAGTTTAGAAATGGAATTCCTTTCTGTTTTAATTATAAAATTGCAAAAATTTTGTCATACAACTAGCTTTCAAAGATGTCGGTTTACACGTTGCATGGCAATCAACATGGAGACGTGTTAGTAGTGCATGATGCATGCCATGTTTTAATATTATTCCATTTTGCCGCCTTGATTTGGCTATGGTTATGCCCCTAAATCTAGGCAAAAACTTTAATATACTGTAAGGAATCATCAGGGATAATTTCCACCATCCATCCTTGAGAGAATTATTATAGGGTATATTGTTTTTTGATGTTTATTTTACATTTGCACATACATCAAACTGGCAACCGAATAACTCTTGTTATATCTACCTATAGCCTGTCTAATTGGTGTATTTAATTATTGAGGTTACTGGTGCATTTCGAGTGATAAAGTTTGCTTTATAAAGTAGTAGTAAAACCAAAGTTTTATCCCCGTGAACGGGGGTGGCCAGATTCACCTCACACTCGCAGCAACCGCCCTTACTCCCTCCTTCCACTTCATCCGACTCAATGCATCCTCCACCCGCACACCAACCCTCCTACTCTCCTTCACCACTTGCTTCTTCCACGCCTTCTTTGGTTGTCCTCTCCTCCTCAAACCTCCCACCTCAACTCAAAAGCCCTTCTTAAAACTGCCCGTCATCCTTCCTCGACACATTCCCATACCAAAGTATGCTGCAATAAGTGTTATCTTAATTGGCGTTCATGACCTTAGGATTTTTTGTTGTTGCCAAAAGTCCAAACACATGTATAGTTGATCTCTCATCAAGGAAAAAACTGTCCCCATTAATGAATGGCATGCAGTCTATTTAAGAATAAAGGGTGATCCGTATCCTTTATGGCGAATAATGTGGTCCGAGGTCGGAAAAAAAATAAATAATGGACGAAGCGCAGCTGAGTCCATTATTTTATTTTTGTCCGACCGAGGATCCATTATGAGCCCATAATAATACTGCAACCCTTTTATTTTCTATTTTAATTACGAAAACAGCGTGGAATATAATGAAAAATGCATTCGCGACCCATTGTTGCGAATAATGGCAGTAAACTGACCAATCAGAAGCGCATTTTCAATACTTGGATCAAGGTATAGAAATGTCATTTTTACCTCTCATCCTTTGCTTTGTAGACAATGAGGCACAAGACTTTCATATCCCAAAGGCACTCGGCTAGTTTAAATTTCGTGTGTCCCCATCCATCAAGTGTACATCTCGTAGCCTCATCGTAGATTCACTGATGATGTATGGAGTGGTGCATCGCTCGCCACATAATCTCACACACGTGGCCTTCAAATGTTGCCAAGCTTGTGCCTGCCATTTTGACAAATGCATTTTTAATCACATGCTGCCATGCTCTTCACTAGTGAAGAACAGTCAAAGTGCTGATATCCTCTCTCGTTCAAATTCATGTACAAACCAATCCATATTTATTTTGATACCGGAACCACATGGCGTTCTATCAGATTAAGGTTGCTTCATCCTACGTTCCAACGCGTACAGGATGACCGTTTTGCTTGCCCTTTCACCCAAACCGGAATATGATTAATAAAATACGATAAACCACCTTATACAGCGATTAACTCATAAGATGCTCTAGCAATTTTACCAAACTACCATTCCAGTAATCTTAAAAACTTACATAAATAGAAACCTCCTAATATTAAACACAAATAATACAATGCAAAATTAAACATGAATTCACACATCATTAGGAGATTTCCGCGTTGGTGATTGTTGAGAGCCGTCATAAAACAACGCTTAATGCCCCTGCATTAATCAATTTCTGATTACTTTTGGGGTGGCATGTAGAAAGAGGTACACGTGTGTACAATGAGCATGGCTGCTACGGCTATTTTGCCTCAAAATAAATATTGAAAAACCCCATATACTGACTATTTAATATTTTTTTAAAAAATTATTTTTGTCGGATTATGTGTTGAATAAAACATAAAACATGCTTTAAATATTTTGCATGTTAGTGCACATTTGAAGCACACCCCTATTCTGTAATGGAACACCCCTTTAATACAGCGATCGTGCTGTTTTTCTCAACGAATGAAGAGACGAAAACAGGCAATGAAGTGACTTTCAGCTGATTTTGGAGGATTTAAGGTACAAACATGCAAATAATGATGTGGTGAACGGGGTTCGTCATGGATTTTCCATGAGTAAACCGCTTGTTTTGGCCCTCGGGCAGGCCGGCGGGGTCGCTTCGCGACACCCAGCTCCGGCCTGGGTCGCTTCGCGACGCCAGCGCCGGCCTGCCCTCGGGCCAAACAAGCGTTTACGCGTGAAATCCATGAATGAACCCCTAAATCAAAGTTGGTTGAAAACAAATAGAACCAGCATCATTGTGCCCAGCTCAGTGAAACATCAAATCCCTGGAGTGGAGAGTTTTCCAGCTCATCGCCACTCAAACAAGGTATTCACTATTGTTGCACCCAAACAACATGTAACAAGTTGGGCAGGGTGTTTTTAAATACATTACAAAGTTGGATTATTAGAATGATGCATCTTCAACATTGATTTGAATATGGCAAGCGATTGGGCTTCCTGAGAGACGTTTGCAATGCGTTCACACATTTTAGGACACAATGGTAAAGATACACTCACTGTGCATTTGGAGATGTTGTGAGGAATATAAAGAAGATATTTTCGAAGCCGTTCGTTGCGGACACGTTGGGCTTTATCTATTTGAGATAGATTGGAAAGATATATATTTAGGGGCTAACGATGAATGCACTGAAAGTATTTCAAAGTCTTTGAAGATGATACGGTCTTCAACCAGTATGTAGCTCGTCATGACTGAGACGATTGATGTTCACATATCTGCCCTTGACTTCTAACACAATCTCACCGTACTATTCTGGATACTTGAGTCTTTTGACTGGGAAGCGTCAGGAATTCCACACAACAAACTTTATATGAAGTCAAGCCTAAAGTGACAAGGCGTGAACCAAGCTTCTGTCGTTTGACGATCCTTTGTACTTAATTGTTCTACTTGTCCGCCGCACGAGTTCGGAACGTGGCCTATACAATGAGCAGCGTCCGTCCGTTTCTTCGTCCGTGTCGTCCGTCCGTCCGTCCGTCCGTCCGTCGTGAAAAATGTTACCCCACGTTGTATACGATTTAGACTGGAGTTCCGTAGGGCGACAATGTAACTTGGGGGAAAGAATCGGGTGGGTGAGTTCTTGACTCATTAGATTTTGGGGCGTAAAATATGCTAATTAAGTATCTAATTTGCATAATTTATGAAAATGTTCCTGCAAGTCTGTGTTTACAAGTTTTCTGGAGTCCGTAGGCAATAATGATGTAACTTGGTGGAAGGAAGCTGGCTGAAGAGTTTTCGACTGATTAGAGTTGGGGCGTAGTTAGGGCAATTGAGTATGCAAATGATGCTCATTAATATGTCAAAAAATCACGTATTGTTATAATTTTTTGGACACTGTACATTGGATACTCAAAATTCCTACGCTGCATGAAAGCATATCATGGGGCACAATCTTGATTGTAATTGTGAAAGTATGTCCTATATGCGGCTTAGGTATTGAAATGAGCTAATTAAATAAACGTAATTGCTGTATCTCTGAAACGGTAACCTCGATAGGCAAAATCCCTTCTCTACATGAGACTACTATGCCATAGTGAGGGGGTGGGGTGTTGGGGAGGGGGTTTAGGTATTGCACGAGTGTTGGGGAGGGGGGGTGGGGTGGGGTGTTGCGAGTTGTTGGGGAGGGGGTAGGGTTTGTTGCCAGAGTTTGGGGTGGTGTGGGGGTTATGGGGGTTGGGGAGGGGGTGGGTGTTGCAGGGGTTTTGGGGAGGGGGTGGGGTGGGGAGGGGGTAGGGTATTTACAGAGTTGTGGGTGTTGGGGTTGGGGAGGGGGTGGGTGTTGCAGGGTGTTGATCCTTGATGGGTGGATGTGGGCGGGGTGTTGGGGAGGGTGATTTTGCAGGGTGTTGTGGGAGAGATGGATTTTGCTGTTTTGGTGAGGGTGTGGGGTGTTGTGTGGCATTTATCGCATGTCCTATTAGTGATCCTACATTCGGCGGGACCTATTTTGACGCATCGCGAAAACGAGTTCGCCTGTTTTAGCTAGGACAAGACTCGCCACACTGACACACTTTACTATCTGAAATTTGAGCCAATTTCGTAACATTTTATATTTGTCGACATCCTCTCTATTAGTTCAAACCTAAAAATCCTTTTGCAACCACAATTACTGCATGCAATGCGCACTTTTCTTGATCGAAGGATTATAACCTCACTTGTTTTGTGCCCCTGTTTACTTTTACTTTTTGATGGCAAGTCTGCCATCTGCATTACATCGGCTTACAAGAGCTCCACTGACAAGGTGACGCCTGGTTTGATTTTTTTCACATGTTTGAAATCCCCTATAAAATATAATAATGGCAGCTTCACAATATCTCAATTTTGTAATTGTAAGTGGACCTGGTTCCCACCTCATAAAGACATCAACTCGGCTCACCTTAAAAATTCAGGTTGAGCCATTCATCAAAAACAAAAACACAGCCAACAAAAGTCATCAAAATGATTAATGAATTAAATTCTTTGTCCAAAATAATCGTCTAATACGGAATGGCTACAAACGAGCTGCACTAATATCCCGAATAGTACTCCAGGTTTGAGAAATCAGTATGTTCCGCTGTTGTCTATGCATTGATGAAAAATCAAATAAAAAGACTTAACACGAGCAACCTGCCCGCACCTCTAATTATGCATGTGATTTAATGCGAGTCACTACCGATATTTGGATGGAAGAGTTCGTCCTTACATACCATGTGGTGAACTCAATAACTGCATGCGAGTAACATTACTGTTGTAATATTGGGTCTAATTAGACAGTTGCTATAGTCCTTCAATGCATATATTTGATCAACTGATTGGTGTTAGCTACTCTGCTAAGTACAATTTATTTTGTATCCTGTCAATCGGAATTGAGTTTTGTGCACAGTATTCTCCCATGACAAATTAAAAATGCAGTGTTTCACATACTTTACAACTATAATCTTGCTTATTAGGCCTTCGTTTCACAAAGTAGTGTATGATGTATTCCATTGTGGTGTTTTATCAGATGAGAAATTATTTGTTTTTTTGTTCCGATTTATTTCTAGATTTATTTTGCTCAATAAGAACACTTTTTTAAGGAAGTGTGGCAGGATAAAATATAAAAAAGTCTAAAAATATAAGGTATGGTGGGTTGGGGAGGCTTGGGTTTTTTTACTCATTTGAATAGGCATCAGAGTTAAATAACCATAGTAAAGAGGGCAGGGTTTGAAGAAAGAGGGAAATTATGGAGTAAATTTGACATCCTTAACATGCGGTTTATTCTGTTAACATTGCTGAATTTGTAGGGTGTTGCCAGAACACTAAATTCTTTCCATAAAGCATTCTTACAAGGAAAAAAAACACCATATTGCCATACAGTTGGTGTAACAAATGACTGAAATTTCCTTTTTTGTGTGTGCAATGTTCTCTCTCCAGGAGGGTAAAATAGCTGGTCGTGCTGTGCTGATAGCAGGACAGCCTGGGACTGGAAAAACGGCTATTGCCATGGGTAAGTTCTATTTGGCATTTGTTTGTTTGTTAATTTATTGATTTAATATGAACAACTACCGTACTACTGGGGTCTTTGCAGGGGAATTTTTTTTTTTTTTTTTTTTTTACACCAAGCTTCTTATGCGAGTACAAAACATATCCTGGCGCGAGCACAAGACCAAAGCACAGATATATGGAGATATCCCTCCAATTTCATCTTCTGTTGCCCAACGCCGTGCACGATTTGCCGGTCACTGTCATCGTGCGATTGACCAAGTAGTCTCAGACGTCACATGTTGGAAGTTACCATGCCAAAACAGGGGTCGTCGCCCCTTTAACTACATTGATGTGATTGCTCGAGACATCCAGCAGGATCCATCTGACATCCCCAACCTAATGACAAACAGGGACATTTGGCGCTACATGGTGAACAGCATCTCGGCTGCGGCCGTTAGATAGATAGATAGTAAAGAGGGCAGGGTTTGAAGAAAGAGGGAAATTATGGAGTAAATTTGACATCCTTAACATGCGGTTTATTCTGTTAACATTGCTGAATTTGTAGGGTGTTGCCAGAACACTAAATTCTTTCCATAAAGCATTCTTACAAGGAAAAAAAACACCATATTGCCATACAGTTGGTGTAACAAATGACTGAAATTTCCTTTTTTGTGTGTGCAATGTTCTCTCTCCAGGAGGGTAAAATAGCTGGTCGTGCTGTGCTGATAGCAGGACAGCCTGGGACTGGAAAAACGGCTATTGCCATGGGTAAGTTCTATTTGGCATTTGTTTGTTTGTTAATTTATTGATTTAATATGAACAACTACCGTACTACTGGGGTCTTTGCAGGGGAAGTTTGACCCCCCCCCCATCAAATACACTAAGAAATTTCTTCAACCACTCATGAATAAGTGCCAACCCTCATTACAACTAACTTCTTTATGTGTTTAATTTATTTTTGAGATGACCTTGCTAATATCTGTGTTCTACCCACCTCCCGGAAAAATGAATGCACTATAGTCGTCATAATTTCTTAAACAAATGGCACGCGCGCACGTGTCTGTTGAATTGCGTATTAAATTTGTTGTCAAGCGTTCGTCACACACTTTACTTGCATGCAGTCAGAATTTTGTTCAGAATTACTGATGAACACTATAAATTGTGCCAAAACACACCTTGACAACAGCATTAGTGTATGTTTGTATGTTTATTTTTAAAAAGTTGGTCTTTTAGAACAAAAATTGTTGAATCAGCGTATGAAATTGCTTGCTTCAATATGTCCTACCTCTTTCTCTGTGAATGGATTGATTGAATTATTTGTACACATTTACAGGTAGGGCCAGGCCCTAGGTCAGGACACACCTTTCACAAGCATTGCTGGCAGTGAGATTCTTTCATTGGAGATGTGGGCAAAACAAGTGGCACTTGACGCAGCATTCCGCAAATCCATCGGTTCAGATCAAGTAGCTGCCTTTCATATTAATATGTGTTTGATCAATGCAGTAACAAGTAGTCCAGTGATGACTGTGAGGAAATAAAACCATTGTATTGTGGTTAATTTCAACCAGTTCACTCAGTAAAGACTTGTGATCTAACACATAAATGTAAGATAGGGACGGTACAAGTTGAATGTTCATGTTGTAATTGAAGATTGTATAGCTATATGGTGAAAGGTTGCAAGTAGAAGCCTCCAATAGAATCTTGTCTGAAAACCCATGCTAGTTTTAGCGTATTTGTTTTTTCAGGGATTTGAGTTTTTTTTGAATTTATCAAAAAAAGTCAGACTTCAGCCACATCAAGCGTGAAATGTTCAACATTTGACAATGTTCTCGTCTTGTCTTTCCTATGTGTGTGTTGTCTTGTCCGTCCCGTCCTGTCCTCGTCCATCCTGTCCCATCCCTATCCATCATTAAATTTTAAATCTTCTATGTATGGTTGGGCCATGCTCAGATTCCTCCGGACTTATTTTGGCCTCTCCTGCATTTGAGTTCATGCCATTACAAAACTCTGTACATTTTATTCAATATTCATTAAAGATGTAATTATTTATTTCTTAAATACTTTAAATATAATCATATACTTATATATACTATATCTATATATATCATTATATAATTGCACTGACTACATGAAAATGCTAATAAAGACTTTCGGAAATAATTAAAAATCTGAAAATCTGAAATGCTTGATAATCATCCCCTTCTCTCTGCTTCTTTGCTGGAATCTGGGGTGGTCTTGTGCAGGGCGGTCAAAATAACCTTCGGTGCCACGCCCTACCAGTTGCCTTGATGCCCTAAAATTTTTGCCATTCTGGCCCGATTTATTAACCTGTAATTGCCTTATGCCCTTTTACACAATTGAAAATTGCCTTGAAATTGGTCCCTTTAAAAGCTTATTTTGTCCCCTGGTCTTGTGATTTTGCAGCTGTAGGAGTCTGCTCAGGATCTACTGCTTCAGCAAAACCAGCTTTCTCTTGTTTTATTTGTTGCACCACCAACCTCTCATCAGCTGTATCCTTTGTAGTAGTAACGATTTCTGTAGCACTGCAGTGTCCCATCTTCTTGTATCTAAATCAAGAAAGCTAGCCAAGAGAAACCATTCCAGTAGGGCAGCATCATTGTTGTAGGCTGTCAGCTTCTCTTTCAATCCAGATCTTTTATAGATTTAATCATGTTGTAGGTGCATTGCAGTGACTATTGTGGCTAACTTGTTTTCATCCAAATTTGAAAATGCCATAACATTGCTCAGATTTTTCTTGACTTCATTGGAGTTGTGCGGTGGTGGAAATTCTGTGATTTAAATTTCCAAGGTGTATTGTTTCACCTCGCAGTCTGAAATTAAATATGCAGTTTCACCAATGTACTGAGCCATTATATGCAAACTCCTTAAGTTAGTTGTAAGCATGAAGTACTCAGCGGAAGTGACAGCAGGACTGACAGTTTTTATTTTCGGTTCATCATAATCCACAGTGATGTGATCACAGAATACATTGCGCAATGCCAGAGTGTATCGCTTATCAAAGACTGACAGTATGAAATGGAAACCAGGTTTCTGTACTCTATAGAGTAGCACCATATCTGTCTCATTAAAATAGTTGCCAAGTAGCAAACAATAGTCGTAGTCACGACTATCACCAATAGTCCTGACAACGACTATGTGACTAGGACTATTGGCGACGCAGTCATGCAGCCATGCGCCATTTAGGTCAAAATTCTCTACTTGTTACCATTTAAAGAGGGTAGGTCCAATTGAACTCAAGTAGCCCAAGTGAACATAACATAATGCAATATGGTGGTCAGGTTGGAGGTCACCACATAGGTCACGAGGTCATTTGTGGGTCAGTTACATCCAGTGATCATGCAAGCACCTGTCAATAATGACGTTCTGAGCGGTTACTTCCCCATAGTAGGGGGGTGTGCTAATTCCAACTTCCAAGTACCAAGCGGGAGGGGATTGTTGGGAGTGTTTTGTTGTTCATTGATGTCATTCAGTTCTAGATACTTCTCAACCTCTTTCTGCTAACGTAAATGAGTCCTCACACTTTTTTAGCTCAGTTAAGTAGGTCACTTTTATTCTCCTCTCATCAACTGCAAGATTGGCATTTCTTTGTTTTCCAGTTTGCTTCTTGAGTTCTTGTCGGCATTCCCTGAAGCTGATTATTTTCTGGATCTTTGTCTTGAATATACTTGTGTAATCTCTGAAAGACCTGGTTGGTTCGATTTCTCTACGAGATCAGCAGACTTAGCCTAACTTGAGCTGAAGATGCACAGGCCAGGTGGATCCTCTCCTAGAAAGCTCGTAGTTAACAATAGTCAGGAGGAATCCGTGGGCACAGGGTGGGTGGAAATGGGTACAGACTTTTCAATGACGTTTTGCCAATGATGACCTAAGCTACTAATTTCTGGAGGGTGTGCAAAACTTTTCGTGCAGTGCATTTTCTAGAAATCTAATATGGAAGCTATCACTCTCAATTATTCAAATGGCTACATCATTTTATGCACTATTCCAGTTGCTTTGTAAGCACGAGGAATCTTTTGGACGGCCGTTATTTACATGATTTGATCACAAACATTACCATCAAATCCATATGGCCACCCTAAAATCCAATATGCCCTAAAACATTCCAGTGTCCCTACCTCATCAAGTATTTGTGATAGAGGCATAATTCGGCGCTATGCAGGAAAGGAACTCATATCTGACATTTCAAGTGTGTTAACAGGTACCCTCAGGATGGAAGCCAATGTGGCGCCTTTTAAGATCTTTACAACAGACAAAAGTCATATATTCATAATGTAATGGACCGTCATTTGAATGTTTAGCATGTGTCAAGACTCAAAGGTAGTAAAGTATTAATGCTCAAAGTCATACATCTCATTACTTGAATGTAAACTTTAATAATCAATTTTGGGTGTTTTTAACTAATTACAATTACAGAATGTATCGTAATTTACAGGTTTTAAAGAAGGTAAAAAAGGCAGCCACATTGGCCCCCATATAACATTTTTGATTTAAAGAACAGAAATTCCAGGCAAGAATGTCAAATGGTCAAATACGTATTCCATACCTTAATTTAACCTTTTAGAATAATACTTAGTGAGGTGTAAATAATATACTACACTTAATTGTAGGTTTTACTATTTAAAAAGGATGGCTGTATTTGCCTCCCATCTTGAATTTGAAAAATGTCCATTACAGGAAATGCCAAATAAGGGTTTATAGTTGATCAAAATAAATGTATCTCATAAGTGCTAAAGAATAAAAATGCCCTATAGGACACTGGAATTAAGTCTCTAAACTGCAAAATGTGCTAGAAACACTTGACGATCCGGATGAGTCGGAATGCTGCTAGGGGTTATAGTAAACACTGGCAGAGTTTTGTGATCAATTGAAACAGGAAAATTTTGACCACCTGCAGAACATGTTTAAGTGTTTCAGTTTTAAAGTAGCGTAAATAGGTAGAATGGAGGAGTTAAGATCATTAATGATTTCGAAAGCATATTTGACTTTTGACGTCATATTGGATTCTTCTGGCATGTAATGATTAAAATTACTTACCAACACTTTATCGTGCTTAAAAACACGGCGCGTAAAGAGGGAGAGTAACGAAGAAATATTTGTCTCTAGCGGAAATACGTTAAGGGATTTGTGATTTTGGAAATGGCTAGCAGCCATATTGGATTTTAAATGGCACTGTGGACAATTTTGCACACCTCGAAAATCCTTATTGAATTAGTCCTAATGAACAAAAAATCTATCAATTAGAAAAAGTCTGTACTCCATTTACATCCTTAAGGCTGGTGCCAACTTCCACCTGACTACAAACATACAACGCTAGTTAGATGCACGATTGTGGATCGGTTGCCGTGTCTAGTTTCTCTGGATCCATGGAAGGACGCATGCTCAGAGTTCGGGATCAATCTCCAAAGGTAAAAATGTCTTCCTTTTTTTTTCTGGACCTGAGCAAGTTTGGGCGGATCATCTGTAACATCTTTGTGACTTCATCTGGGAAGGCTTCTGCTACTTTAGATATAGCATCACATAATGTCTTATCATACTTAGTGTGCTGGAATCTATCCTACTGAGACAAAGGAGAATGCTGGTGTGTGGATGTTAAGAAGATCCTGGGCGCCAGTGTGCATTAGTCATCATAGAGTGATGAAAGGCTGGCTATTAAGCATTTCGTAGGTTTGTACTGATGAAGTGGTTAATGAAGAATGTCTACTAGAGATGACACCAATCAAAGCTCCTACACAGTACTATGATTCACGGAAGTCCAGATCCCACCACTGAAAACACCTGACAATACAGGCAAGGCTGGTTAGTTACATGCTCAAACTTTTGAAGAAGAAACGATGTTTTTGTGACATCTCTAAATGGTAACAGCCGTTATAGCACATGTGAGAGTTAAGCGGTTGAAGCGTTCATCCTTTAGACTCACTGATTGCTTCTCTTTAGGGGAAATGGGTATGTCAAACTCATTGGACTTGTTCCATGGTTTGGTTAAAATCATGGTTTATAACCTTTGTGATGCAATTACGTGCCTTGTTCAGTCACACGCTCGATGAGGTTAGTAGCATTACACACAGGAAGCTTGAGTTATTAATCTTTTCTTTTCCTATTTTGTCCAATTCAGCCCAGTGCCTTGTAGGACTCTATTAAACATTGTAATGTGCATTGGGGATGCACATTACAGAAAACGATGGTTCTCAGGCATCATGCTAAGAATTCAAATTTCCGCAACAAAAACTCTTCTACACATATATCATGAGGGCAGTCGGTGGGTGATGCACACGTCAATTATTTTCATAGTATTTTAGCGTCTACTCTGCTTGGCATCTAAGATATTCAAAACAGAACTCAGTCTCTAAATTTTCCCCCCTTTTCATTCTGAGGCAATGCTCAAAGTGGGAAGAGGCCTGTATTTGCCATTCACTGTTATACCTTGCACTGAAAAAGACCAGTAACCCCGGTTCTTGGGACCCTCATCAGACTAGGTACAACAGTTTGTTTCATCTGAGCCCATTATTTCTTTAACTATCTCATCAATAGGCTAGTGTTCTATACAATTGCCAGTTGTTTCACATTTTATAATGTGGAAGAGTGTTAAATCAATACACTCTGACTATTATGTGGTTCCAGGTTCTTCCAAACATTTTGTTACCAACCGTGACCACTGCAGAAGCAGCTTGGTTTTCCGACATATGGTCAACTTTTACTTGTCGGATGTTTGGTAGATGGGTATGACTTTCCTCAAGCTATCACGAACATGACGCCTTTTCGGGGCCTGTCATCGGTTGTGAAATCTGATGGTGAATATGACAGGTTTACGACGCTTGCACTTTTCTTGCCTGATACCTTGAAGAAGAGTTAATTACTGGAAGTGAGATTCCGGTTTGCTTTCAAGTTCGTCTACGTCTGAATCTTTCCTTCAGATTGCTCACTAGCTACCATTACTGCTACCTCTTGGTCGACATCGTTTAAACGCACACATATTTGTGAATCGGCTCTAATATTGTTATGTGCCCTGCAATATTCGTAGTCCCGTCTCCAGTGTTTTCATCACCTAGACGGGTCGTTTCGTTGAGATCTCCAACACACCCAAACCGGAAAATAAATTTCCGCCAATATTTTGCATCAATGTAGGCAGTGAGTCGTGTTTTATTAACTTCAACATCCCCCGAAAATCAATTTGGGGGAAAAAAAAAATATGATAAGCATTTAAAAAGTGGGGGGTTTTGGTATTAAATGGGAATTTTCGCCTGCCGATATTCGGGATGCACGACGTGAACAATGCGCTTGCGTCGGCGAAGTGCGTGTTAATTTCGTTTCATCAATTCGAGTGCGAAGGCTTTGCGCGAAATTATGGGTATGCAAAAGCGGTAACACACAGTTCGACATGAGGAAAAAAGTCCAAAGACAATGTTTGTTTGTCTTTTATTACATTGTACTTAGTTTGGGTTGTAGGAGGCAAACATACAGATAATGGTCCACCAAACCCTTCTACTAACAAGCTTAAATTATTACATCTTAGATATCAAGGACATGGAAAATGGAATAATTTAGCCCAGATCCCAACAGAGAACAGAGGCATACAGGCCAAGCAATACACTGTGTCAGAAAAGGAATCTGGAAATTGGAAGACACAATAAACAAGAGTGAATATGGGAACAGATCAGATCATGAGCCAGAAAAGGAAAAAATGACACATCGCTGGCAGCACACAGCTCGACGGCGGATTGGCGAGCAAGGGAAGGAAAACTAGAGATGAAGAGGGTTTGGGGAAGGTTTGGTACAGGATTTTTCAGAGAAAAAACAAATGACAGAAACAAAACAAAGAAACAAAGACACACAAAATAGACACCACAAAGACAAAATCAAACATACCAACCACAGCACACCAAACACACACAACGGTCATATGAAGTCAGGTAGGCTCTAAACCCCCAAAAATTGCATATTACAAGGCGGAAAAATGAAGGAAATCAATCACGGCAAGGGTCATTTTTTAACATGCTTTTCATTTTGCCCATGTTTCAGCAATTTTGTATTCCGTGTTCCTTTTAATTTGGACCCAACGTCAGGAAAGGCAGCAAAGCCAAAAATAGGGTCTGTCCCTTGGAACTACCCCCTGTGGACATTCAAACTGATGCAAGGAAATAAGAAGAAAAAGACCTGCACCACAATATGTTATGAAGGGTCAGAACGTCAAAATTTTCGCAAAATGGAGACGTTCAAAGACTCCCCAGAACTGAATTAATTAAAAAACTAATTCATACACAGATTGAAACCTTTTCACATTCACAAAAATAAGAAATGCCCAATAGATTCTGGAACAATCCTTACAAAACGTAATCAATTGAGGAGAATCAGCACTGACACAAGGCAAATGCACTGTTCTTTGAGATGTGATTTTTTCCATCTTTTTTTGTATAGGCCTATTATCATGATTATATTTAGTTGCTATTTGTTTTGTTTTGTTCTAGTTTGGATCACTTTCTTGATTTTGAGACTTTTTAAAGATTCATTTGTTCAAATAGTTAAAGTCCTAAATTCTTATAAAGAAAGGTGAACCCTTTTTGTCCCGTATGCATAGAACTAGGTCTCTATAAAGAACTTTGAAGGGTTTGAAGCGTTCTCTATAGGCCTAAGTGTTTAGGTATTTACAGTAACAGTTCTACAAAGAATAAGTTTCTTGGCTACAGAACCTGATTGTTTGTTTTTACTTTTTTGCACAGCCCTGTTATTCTCTCAGCCCCGATAGAGAGCAGAACCCTCCCTGCCCCGGCAACCGGGTCTATCCCTGGAATATCATCCTCCGGGTTCTAGCGCATATCATACAGAGGGTGCTAGAAAACCTGCAACTTATTTTGACGGGGATATAACTCCCCTTTTAAATATCAGATTGCAGCTGTGTTTGCGCTTATTATAATGAAATGTCTTAGAATTTTCTCCGTTATTTCGAAGGGTCGTTTTTTCCGGGTCCTCTCGATGTTCCGAATGGTCATTATTCCGAATGTTAAAAAAGGGTTCGCATGTCCAAATTTCAAAAAGGTTCGTTATTCCGAATATTTAAAAAGGTTCGTTTTTCCGAATTAAGCGAAAGGGTTAGCTATTCAGGAAACAGATATCGTGTTCTTTATTCCGTAATTTTCAGAAAAAGAAATCGCTATTCCGATTTTTAAAAGAAACAATTGATTTGAAGTATACTGTTAGCACGGTTGGGTAAAATTTTACCCAACCGCTGGGTGCACTATGAACAGTATCTAGACAATAGACAATTTATGATAAGATTAAGATTTAGATAAGGATTAGGGTTAGGGTTAAGGTTGCCAAACAATTTGATTGGTGCCATCACCACCAAAAACAGAGAAAAACTTAAGAAAAGGTTTGGTTTTCCGAATAAGCTATAAAGGGATATCGCTATCCCGAAACCAAATACCGTGTTCTCTATTCCGAATTTCAGAAGAGGTTCATTATTCTTTCGCGATTATTTTGTTTTCAATAGACAATTTATGATAAGATCAAGTTTTAGTTTCAAGGGTTTGAGTTATGGTTTAAGATTGGGGGTTTAGTGTTAGAGTTTTATGTTTTAGCCTAGGGTTAGGGTTTAGGGTTAGTTGTCAAACAATTTGATTGGTGTCATCACCAAAAAAAGAAAACTTTGTATGGTGTGACGATTTTGTTTTAAAGTTTTTTTCTAAAGTTGATAATAATTATTATAAAGTATCCATATAATTCATCATGTTTATTGTTCCAATGTGAAAAATAAAATTCGGAGTAGCGAACCTCTTTTGAAATTCGGAATAGCAAACACGGCATTTGGTTTCAGAGTATAGTGACCCCTTGTCAATATTCGGAATAGCGAAACTTCCTTTTTAAAATTCGGAATTGCGACATCTTCGGCGAATATATAGCGAACATTCCAAACCTTCTTTGGACGAGGGTCTAGTTTCTAAATCGAATTATATTTGCTCAGATAATGGAGAATACATAGATTTTAAAAGAATTAAAAATCACGGCAAGCCGCCATTTAAAAGTGGAATTAGATCTCCGCCAAAATAAGTTGCAGGTTTTCTGGGACACCCTTTCATGAGATATAAAAATCATCCTACTGCCGGAGCTTTGGTTCCGCCAAAGGCCATCGCTGGCGAAAAATCATGGAAATTTGGGTTTGACCTATAAAAACTAAGACCTAAGACTCTTAAAAACCAATATAAAACATGACCGTGTTAAAACTATAAAAAACTTAAGACCCCCCATAAAAACGAAGGACCCTGTAACTATAAAGCTAGACCCCAACTATAAAACAAGACCGGTAACTATAAAACTAAGACCCCCACTATTAAACACTAAGACCCCTCAACTATAAACTAAGGACCTCCACAATAAAACTAAGACCCTGTAACAAAAACTAGACCATCCACTATAAAAACTAAGACCCCAAAAACTATAAAACTAAGCCCCCTCAACTATTAAAACTAGACCCCTCAACTATAAAACAAGACCCCAGGGTCCTAAATAAATGGGATAGGACATTCGATCAAGAGAGTGGAGGAATAATTGCATACAAGTGTGAAATTATACGGTCACCAGTCGTGCGTGGTGTATTATGATCTCATCCTATCATACGTCATGCTGCATAAATTATTAGCTAATTAGGTACTTATGCGAAAAATGGTGGCCACTATCACTATGATTGTCTATGGGTATTGTACAGTGTCAACCGCTGGGTGCACTTAAAGGAAATAGACCAATGTATGGATAGATTCGATTTAGATAAGGATTAGTGTTAGGGTTAAGGTGCCCTCAATTAAACAATTTGTTGGTGCCATTCACCACCAAAAACAGAGAAAAACTTAATGAACAGTTTGGGTTTTCCGAAGAAGCTATAAAGGGATATCGCTATCCCGAAAACAAATACCGTTTCTCTATCCACACGAATTTCAGAAGAGATTCATTATTCTTTCGCGATTATTTTGTTTAAATAGGACAATTTATGATAGATCAACGGTGTTTGGTATTGTTTAAAGGGTTTGAGTGATGGTTTAAGATTGGGGGTTAGTGTTAGAGTTTTATGTTTTAGCTAGGGTTAGGGTTTAGGTGTACTAGTTGTTCACAACCATTAGGAGTGGTGTCATCACCAAAAAAAGAAAACTTTGTATGGTGTGACGATTTGTTTTTAACGTTTTTCTAAAGTTGATAATATGATATAAAGTATCCATAATATTCATCATGGTTTATTCGTTGTCAATGTGAAATAATAAAATTCAGAGTAGCAACCTCTTGTGAAATTCGGCAATAGCGATACACGGCTTTGGTTCAGAGTAAGTGGACCACTTTTCAAATCGGAATAGCGAACCTCTTTTTTAAAATCGGAATTGCGAATTTCGGCGCATTAATATAGGAACATTCCAAAACTTCCTTTGACGCGTCTAGTTTTAAACGTAATTATATTTTACTCAGATAAATGGAGAATACTAGATTTAAAAAAGTTAAACATAATGCAATCCGCCCTTTAAAAGTGGAATTAGAGTTCCGCCAAAATAGTTGCAGGTTTTCTGGGACCCTAATATGGAAATTAAAAATATCATACTGACCGGAGCTTCGGTTCCGCCCAGGCCCAGCTGCGAAATATGGAAATTTGCGGAACTATTTGAAACAATTCTTTAACCGGCACATACTTCAATTACCCCATAAATGAATTGAAATTGGTGCCGTCGCTTTTGTAGGTCATTTGGGAAATCCTGGGGTCGTTTGTTAGTTGAATTTATTAGGCCTAATATTTGCTCAAGGTATAATATTCATATATTGTTAGTTTTAGAAATAGAGGTCTGTCTCTAAATAATGAAACAGTGAAAACAACAAGAGGAACTAAACGCTTGGAAAACCCACTCAAGATGAGTGGTTTTAAATTAAGAGTCGATTTTCGCTATTGAATAAAGAGTGAAAAATCACTCGTACGTCAAAAGAGTGGATGTTCCTTGTTTCTGTTTGCTTTCGTTCAACAGAAGTTGTCTTCGTTATATCTCCTGAAACGAGTGAAAATTCAACTTTTGGAGTGATTTAATAGATTTAAGTTTGCTCTTTTAAAGCAATAAAATTACAACTAATCTTGGAATGTTTAAAGCCTTACATGTTTTTTTTCATCATTTTTTTCGAGTAGCGAAACCTCCTTTTGGAAATGCGTTATTTAGCAGACACCATAGGAATTTGGTTTCAGAGTATAGGACCCCTTTTCAATATGCGGAAAGCTACCTTCTTTTTTAAATCGGAATTGCGAACTCTTAGCGAACATATATAGCGAACCATTCCCAACCTTCCTTTGACCGAGTCTAGTTTTAAAATGTAATTATATTTATTTTTTTTATTTTTTTTATTTTTTTTACAAAAGGTTTAAAAACCACTGCAATCGCATTTAAAAGTGGAATTAGAGGGTTGCAAATAAGTTGCAGGGTTTCTGGGGACCCCTAATATGAAATAAAAATAATCCTACTGCGAGCTTCTGGTTTTCCGCCAAGGCATAGCTGCAAAATCATGGAAATTTTGCGTGAACTCTTCTGAAAACAATTAACCGGCACATACTTCAATTCCCCCATAAATTGAATTGAACTTGGTGCAGTTAGTTTATTTTGTAGGTCATTTGGGAAATCCTGGGTGTCGTTTTGTTATTTGAATTATATTAGGCCTAATATTTTGCATAAATGTATAATATATTCATATTGTTAGTGTTAGAATAGCTGTCCTATTTCTCAATACATGAAACAGTGAACAACAAGAGGAACTAAACGTTGTAATACCACTCATAAGATGATTGGGTTTTAACTTAAGAGATGATCTTTTCGCTATTTAAAGGTTAATAGTCACTATATCTCAAAGAGATGGGATTTTAAACTCGTTTTCTGTTTGCTTTCGTTCAAAGAAGTGGTCGTGTTTATCTCGAAACGAGTGAAAATCACTTCTTTTTGGAGTTGAGTTTTTAAAATATTTGCTCTTTTAAGCAAAAAACACCTCATTCTGGAATTGGTTTAAAGCCTTACAGGTGGTGTTTTTTTTCATCATTTACATTTAGAGAAATTAAGCCGTTTTATTATAAACTGTTAAACGGATTTTTTATAAGCCAAGGACCGCCCCCCCCCCACCCCCCTGGTCCCCCCACCCCCCCTTACCCACTACCCCCCCACATTTAAAACAATTAATTGTCACCCCTGTTTTACATCTCAACATATAGAGTATCAAATTAACCAGACTGTGTTTTATGATATTGTGGTTAACCATGTCAAAAGCTGGACAAAATGGCTCAATGGACTTAAAATCCAGGTAAACCCCACTTTACCGGTTCTGGGTATAGGGTAGCCAGTTGGCAGACCTCTGTCCGGGGAAGGTTATCATTGAAACAGATTAGGCATACAATATGGGAAAAAAGTTGGAGGCACTCCACAACCTCTTCCTATCATGTTGCATTGCTCAACCTGGGTTAGAGTTAAAGAACTTACAAGTCCTGTATCACTCAATGAAAAGCCCGCCTTCATCCTTATCCATATTTTCCCAAAATTCATTCAGTTCATTTTTGTCATTATTGTAACACGTCCTTGAAGGCAAACCTACCAAAACGTATAGTTGAAGCCTTACTCATTAAGGTTTAATTTAGTAATAACACCCATATGCCAAATAATATTTAACCCATGAGCTTATTTATCCAAACTTTGGAACAAAACAGCATATCTCAGACCTCTGTGACTCAGCATTCCTGGTGGTGCCGACAAATTTCATCCGACCTGAGATACGATTTGGTGATGGTGGTCTGTGAAGGGGGAAGGCCTTGCCTGTGATGTGATTAGCTGTCTGCTCTTCTGCACCAGTCGCAGGACTGGAATTCATTCGTATGGCGGACAAATATCAACATGGAGCATGTGAGGCACGCGAGGCAATCTACGCGAATTCCATTTATGGTATAAAAGCGCGCCACTTAATGTAAGCGTTAAGCTACGCCGAAAGTTGCGTATTTCCGCAGCCGCATAATCAAAAGAATTTCCTCTAAAAGTCACTCCACAAACTTGAAAGAGTTCAGACTTTTAAACGTCATAAAAAATTTCCCCAAAGGGATGTCAGGGGATTTTTAATGGGTTAAAGAGGATTTTTTTCTGCTTCGAATGATACAAAACGTGACGGAATATTTTTCCGGGTTTCCTCGTCCGACGGCTAACCTCCTATTACAACTTTCACAGTACCTTTTTCTGCATTTCTTTGATCCTTCCAAGGAGGCCCATGCAAGATCTGTCATGTTTTACTCATGGTTGTTTCAAGCGGTTCGGGTGATGGGTTTTCACAGAAGATATCGAAGAGTTCCACTGCTTCTGGTTGAAGTTTGCCACTTTCTTTTCATAGTTTTCATTTTGCCGTTGTTCCTTGTCTGTACAAGTGATGTGAACTCTGCTGAGCTTTGAGATGTGTTCAATTTTGTGATGTTTGTGGTTCGTGCAGAGGGTCAATTACAAAACGAGCCAACTTGCTCTGTACAAGTTCAGCAAGAAGAAAGCCCGCATCCACCTTTGATCGCTGAGCTTTGCCAGCTTGACTTGGGCGTAATAGGTACCTCATATTTTGTATTGATGTCCTTTCTAGTGGGAAGCACCCCTTGGGGAAATCGGCCTGTTGTATATAAGTCATGACCTAAGTTTTTTGGCCTTGATCTTGTGAATGTTTTTTTCTGCCATTCTGAAGTCTGTAAACTGTAGCAAAAAGTTTTCAAGTTACTCTTGAAGGTACTTTGCCTGAACTTACTTGTGCCTGAAACTACGTGCCTTGAACAATGACAAAAAGAAAAATTATTACCAGAAATTAGTTATTTATTGTAAACTAAAGCAATATTTGTGATTTACAAGGAATTTTTTTACACAAAATGTCCTATAAATGTCTAAAATAGCTCAAACATTGTCATCACAGGAATTAATGTCACACTAACAAATCAATAAGGCACATACGCAACTCACATTTGTAGTTTAAAAACATTTAATAAGGTGTTCACAATCATTATAATTATCTTGATGTTGTCTGCTACAAGAAGAATATGTACCACAAGGTGCCGAATTCGGAAACCTTGTTTCCAAAAACTTTCAAGGGGCATGTTTACGGGGGGTTGGACACTTTTTTGAATAAAATCTTCATATCGGGATTTCTAATTTGGGTCATACCATATTTTGTTAACTGTGTGATTTAATATTAAAAAGTTGAATTTGCACAAAATAACACACACCAGACCCATAGGCTCTGTCGGCACTGGCTTCCTTCCATTTCACGAGTCTTCTGACTGGCATGTATCAGCAAAATTTACAACATGGTGTATGCCAGTGTGGTAAGTTATGGTTCAAATGGCTGAGTAACAATGGTTGTGCCCATTTCTTTCAGGTGCCAAACCCTAATTTAGTAAACAAGACACATGATGATGGCATAAGTTGCCTCTGCAAATTGTCTGAGGGAACATAAACGTCACTTTCAAAGGATGTGATGGTGCCATGGTTTGTTGCCCAATTCCAAATCCATTATTGGAGAGGGGGTTTGATTGTAATTAATAGGTAAGATCCAAATAAATCCAGAATTGAGTGTATTTGAATAATTTATTTAGTAACAAGTCCATGCCAGGATTTGAACCAGAGGCAAGTATTTTGACGATCCTAGCACCTTCAGTTTTGTTTATGTTGATAAAATCCTCAATACAAGGTTGCTTTCAAAAGTCCACTTGATTCTTTCTGACAGTGCACTTTGATGTTATGAGTAAAGTTTTGCCCCATAGGCAACTGTGTAGTAATTTCGTCCGTTTACATACAGAAAATTACAAAATCACAAATTTCTTCCAGAGTAGATCGATTTCGCACGTAAAATTTGTCACATTCCACTGCACATACTTCCTATTACTTAGGATATGGTATAAAAATCTCAATTTTGGGGGGTAAATCAGGGATGAGGCTGTGGAATCACAAAATGACCTCCTTTCACAGTGCTAATTGTACCAAGCTCACCTACCATTCCCGCACATAAAAATGT
>JAMKCH010006609.1:0-52441 GCA_023653785.1 Ophioderma brevispina | reverse complement strand
CAAATGTTTCAATCCTTTGGAGAGTAAATTCAGTATGGTGGCTAAATTAAATCTTGCTTGTTGGCAGGGGAATTCCTCTTAAGTCTTGCATTCGCTCATTAGGCTTTTGAACTAGGCAAACCCTTTATTCGCCACCTTACAATTCCGCAGGCGGATACAGAAACTTTTAGGATTTTGGTTGAAACTGGCTGTAGGTTAAGGTGCATGTAAGGGTTTTTTCCAGACCTTTGGTTGGGTGCTGAGGATATTAATTATTCAGTGCGAGTTTTAAGTGTGGGTTTTGGTATTTTGCAGGGAAGTAGTTGTAAGGGAAATTGCCATTTTTTGGGGAGATGGGTAGGCAAAATAAGGATCTGGTTTATGCCACCACCCTAATGAATTCAAACAGCTTCATATGAATAAACTGTAGGCAACTTTGGTTGTAATTTAAATACTGTAACATCAGTTCCCTTAGATTGCCATTTTGCTGTTTTGGTCTTTCGTCTTAAGGAACTCGGACTATTGATTCATGTATGGTCTCTGAGCCAAATATCTTCTCTAACTTGCACATTGCTGTTAGGGATTGATAAGGCTTATGTAATTTTACTGAGCTGCTGAGTTCCTCTTGTCACTAGTATATCTATATTAAATTAACACGTGGTTGCGCCTCAACTACTCAACACTAACGCTAGGTGGCGGAAAGTCAATGGAGTAGATCAAGAGTACACAAGGTCTGGGTTGACACTGTGGTGTTTTTGGGTACTTTCGATCTTAAGCATTTAATTCATGTATGTACTCTAAGACAAAATAGCTTCTCTAAATTGTCACATTGCTGTTGGGGATTGATTAGGCTTATAGTATCTTATCTGAGCACTGAGTCATTTGTCCCACCAGATAATCTATATAATATATATATATAAAATTACACATGTTGCTCCTCAAATACCAACACTAACGCTAGGTGGGCGGATAGTCAATTGGAGTTTTAGGGGTCAAATACACAAGATCTTGGTTTACACTGTGTGTTTTGGGTAATTTTGATCTTACGCAATTTTAATTCATGTATGTAACTCTTAACAAAAGCTCTCTAATTTTGGCCCTTTGCCGTTAGGGATGATTTAGGCTTATAGTTCTCATTGAGACTGGTGAGTCATTTGTCACTAGGTATGTATATATAATTTAAACATGTTGCTCGCTCACATACCAATTTTTAAACTACTAGGTGGCGGATAGTCACTTGGAGTCGAGCTAAGAGTACCAGGGAGTAAGCTTAAGTCTTGGTTACACCGTGCGTAGAATTTTTCTGTTAATAGGTCTATACATCGTAATTTCACTCAAGTTTTTTTCCCAAGAGTCAAAGACCCTTGAGGTCAAGTTGTCAGAGTCACAATGAACAACGAAGGGTCAAATTGTTTTATTGAATTTCTGTACCATTGTTTTTCATTTACTCCCAGTCTTTACATGGAGCCAAAGCCTGCAACCTGTAACTGGCCAGCTTTTATACCTTTCATGTGGTAAGATTTTCATTGTATTGAAATGGTCCTTGATTTGAATTTTCCATCTGGCCCTTTAAATTATGATTTCAGCTAGCCTTTTAATTGTAATCGATGGAATGGCCCTTTGTAATTTGTAAATGATGGAATGGCAACTCTAAATTCGTAAATGCTTTGGTAAATGAAGGAAGACCCTTTAATTAAAATCGAAGGAATGATTCCTTAATTAAGGTGACCCTTAATTATAACTGTTTGAACATTTAATTGGGAATGATCTGACATTTAATTGGTAATTGCAGGATGACCCTTTAATTGGTGTAAATAGGATAGCCCCTTTAATTCGTTAATGGAAATGCCTTTAATTCCTAATGAAGGATGAACCCCTTAATTGGTAAAGGATGACCTTTAAATTTGGTGAACTAAGGAACGTGACCCTTTAATTGGTAAATCAAGGAATGCCCTTTAATTTGTAAATGAGGAATGACCCCTTTAATTCATAGAAAATGGAATCACCTTCTAATTCCTAAAAGAAGGAATACCCCTTAATTGGGTTAAATGGAGGACCTTTATTGGTAAATGAAGGATGACCCTTTAATTGGTAAAATGAAGGTATGACTCTTTATTGGTAAATGACGGAATGACCCTATAATCTTGTTAAATGAAGCGTAATGACCCTTTTAATTTAAATGACGCTAATGACCCTTTAATTGTAATGAAGGAATTGTCCCCTTTATTCATAGACACTGGAATCACCTTCTAATTCATAAAAGAAGTGATATTGACTTAATTTCGTAAACCGTGGATCGACCCTTTAATGTCTGGTAAATGAAGGAATGACCTTAATTGGTTAATAAAGGGACTAGACTCTTTAATTGTAAATAATGACCCTATAATTGGAAATGAAGGAATGACCCTTACTTGGTACATGAAGGAATGACCCTTTAATCCATCCACATAATCACCTTAATTAATAATGAAGGAATTACCCTTAATTGTTAAATGAAGGATGACCCTTTAATTAGTAAATGTAGGCTTCATTGACATTATGAACCCTCTAATTGGGTAAATGAGGAAAGACATGCTGCTCTTCAATTACCAGCCATTACCTGCTCGGTGCGGGATTCATTTCACATCTCATAACTCATGCAAGAGCTATGCTATAGTATGTCGGTAATTTGTCCATTTCTCCTGTTGTCCTCGTGGTGCGACGCCTACTGTCAACCCTTTTTCTCTTTGTTGTGCTTTTTTTCCTATTTAAATAAGCACCATGTATCGCTCCCATTTCGAATTTCGTCGTTTATTGTAGTGCTTTTTTATAAAGGGGGGGTAGTTTCTGCGGCAATTTTTCTCAGGGTGATCTGTCTGCTATTTGGCGGAAATCACTTATAAGAAATTGTCATTTAATGGCTCTGAACCTTCTATACCATTGAACTTGGAGCTATATGTAATCAATGATTGGATGGTAACTTAAGTTAGGCTGGTGGATAGGTCAAGCGTTCCTCTAGTGCCAAAACTAGTTTTGTAAATCTATGTATTTCAATTAAGGATCTAATTGGGACTTCAAGTTTGAAGTTAGGTTATATATTGGTCGTACTTCTTTGGCAATTGCTGGGGGTAAGAACACACCGGCTTAGTATTTATAGTCGGCAGTGTTCATTAGATTATAACAGGAACTTCGAATGTGTGGTTAGGCCTGTTCATTCCGCGGTACCTTCTTTTGCAAATTGCTGAGTTGATTATGTAGCCTCAGTGGTTTAGTCTATTGCTGGTCGCTGAGTGTTTGGATTGGAAAGAAACTGAATTTGGATACTAAATATTTGAATACTTTGATTTTGGATTGGAAATAAACTAGGAGTTTTGATTTGGAATTGGAAGACCTGGCAATTTTGGGATACCATCAATTTTGAAATACTTTTGCATTTGGATTTTGGAAATAATAGGAGTTTGATTTGGAATTGGATATAAATAGGAGACTAACTCCTGGCAAATATGTGCCACAATTCATATCGTATTGCTTTCCTGTGTTTTCTTCATTTCATCACGTGTGGTAATTAAGTTTATTGCAACGCAATAAACTGATTTAACACCAGGAAATGATTTCTGATCCCTTTTGGTTGCCTGGTTACCGATTGTATGGGAACTTATCGTGCTTCACCCTTTTGTCCTATCCCAACCAATGAGGGTGTTGTATTTTTCGGGTAAGCTGACCGGCTTCTTGGAAATGTCACTTCGCTATTGCCACCGGGATGTCTTATCGCCGCTCGTGCTTGGTAGACAATTCCAAAATTTCCCTCCCTCCCTCCATGTGGGTGGTAGACCAGCAGAAGGTCTTTTAATTTCTTCAATTAGGTTTTAATTGGTTTTGATTGTATCTTTGCCTATGCTTTTTTAACTTATATGAACGTTTGTATTTTGTAATTAAATTTGGGAGTTGTGCTTTATCTTACGATTATGTAGAAACTTTGTTTTGTGGTCGGAAAATTTAAGAAATTGGGGTCATTGAATGGATCTGAACCTTCTATAAGATGTTGAACTTGAAGCATAGATGTAATAAAGTGATATTGAATGGTAACTTAAGTTATGCTAGTGATCGGTCAGTTTCCCTCTAGCAAACTAGTTGTAAATCTATGAATTTCAATAAGGATCTAATTTGGACTTCAAGTGTGATAGTTAGGTTAATTTTGGATCGTTACCTTCTTTGGCAAATTGCCTGGGGTAGGAGCACACCGGCTTAGTATATTAAATAGTCGCAGTGTGCATTATAGGATTATAACAGGAACTTCGAATTGTGGTGGGGTTAGGCCTGTTCATGTCCGCTGGGTACTCCTTTCTTTGTGTGCAAATTCTGAGATTTGGACCTCAGTGTTTTAGTATATTGCTGGTCGCTGATGTTTTGGCATTGGACAGAATCCTGATTGGATACATAAATATTTGAAAATACTTTGATTTGAATTTGGCAATAAATAGGATTTTGCTTTGGAAGTGGAAAAACTGGAATTTTGGATACATAATATTTGCAATACGATTTGGATTTGTGGGAAATAAATAGATTTTTGATTTGGAATTGAATACATAGGAGACTAACTCCTGGCAAATATGGCCACATCATATCGTATTGCTCCTGTGTGTTTTCAATTTCCCTCGGGTGGTAAAATCCCATGTGTTAGTGCAACATCATAAAGTAACTTTTTATTATTCACACAACTTCCCGAAAAGCACGTCAGTTTAAATGGTTTCTCCTAAAGAGGAAGAACCGTTGCTGTAGTTCGAAGTTGAAGAAAGCAAACCACTAAGCTATACATACGTGAACTCATCATCATTATTATCGTCTTCATGTATAATTTATATCATGAAGAAAGGAAACATTTAACAAAGGATAGAAAATAAGACTTCACTTTATTTAGCTTCAGTCATTAACATACATGGTAAAAAATATCGTCAATTTTACAGTATTTTACTGTCAGCAATTCTGCTAACAAATTCCCGGCAATAATTACAGTACTATACTCTAAAATAAATTAAATCAAAAATACATAAAATAGCTTTTATATTTGGCGAGTTTCTACAGCGATTGTGACTTTGTAGGTAATATATCTACTGACTAAAACCAGCCAATGTTTACATGAGCTATATCACAGTTTAAATGAGGACCACCATCTTCCTCAAAATTTACATCAGCCAATCATTTTCACTGAATTAAACGCTATTTGCATTGACGAACACTTGAAACACTTAAAAGGTCTATCCACAATCAATACCAAGTTTTTTAGCGGTACGTATATTACCGGTTTGTTTTGTAAAATTTTTAGCTCAAATTACCAAAAGTGTGGCTGTAAAGTATACGGAGAATTTGACTGAAACCCGTATTTTTATGGAATTTGAAGAGATCCCCTTATAAAAACATTCTGGAAATTGGCATAAATTTACACTATTTTCTCTCGTTTTTCAAATACACGTAAATTTTTCATTTTGTTTACAGTATTTTCCTCTACTTATCTGTCTTTCTGCAGTGTAAATTTTGCTGTTTTAAAATAAAATTATTTTCATGAAAACTTGCGTTTTTGATCAAATGTGGAAACAAATATCTACCAGTGCATGGAAAAATTGTCTACCAAGTTTTCGCTTTTAGAATGCATTTTTACTAGGAAAAAGTTAATTCCTAAATGTCAAATGGCGAAATATATAACAAGTTAGTAGCTCTAATTGCGAACGGAGAATTTTTTTTTTCAATGACGCAAAGCACGCTATAGGAAACTACAGCATATAGGAATTCGGATATGTGTCTGAAAAATAACTGTTAACTTAAAAAAAAAAAGGAACTTGAATGTATTAAACTAAGAATGTATCATACTGAGCATCTTAATTAATATTTTTATTCGATGATAGACATTGGGCCTAACTAAAAAATAACTGATTTCCATTCAACATGATGCCCAGAGTCACCAACAGATTGCTGCACGTTAGCGTTGTGTTCTGGTCCTTTGCAGCTAGCGAACCACAAGAGACGTGACCAAGACGCTGATTATCCCAATTGTGGCCTTAACCCCGTTTCACTTTTCATCATACCATGTGTACGCATCCCATGCAACGCGTTGAATCAGTGATTTTTTTTATTTTTTTTATTTTTTTTATTTGGTAAATTTCTGAACAAATAATCTGATCGCAGGGATGTTAAACTTGAACTGTATGGCAATTAGGAGTCATAGTTTATGAAGATTAGGGTTGGCACAGCAATAGAACCATTTTTAAATTACGTTTGTTACTCATATATGGAACAAATGCGAGTATTTTCTAGAAATCGATAAATTCAGGACAATAAATTATTGCAACATTCCCGACCAAGAAGCGAATGGATTTGTTCCTCAATAAAAGGTATTGTCTTCTTTGAATGTATCGTAGTAATAGGTGTTACAAAGTGCAAGACCCGTCGCATGTGCTGACATAATTTCCGTCTTTAAGTTAGAGCAGATGTTATTAGCAATTACTACTAAATGTTTTAAAATTAGGAATTTCTATGTTTAATCATCCTATTGTTTTTAAAATGGTAAGTGTAAAACCTTGTAAAAATTTTATATGGGGGGATTCAAATATTTTCTTTCATTTTATCCACAAATCCTATATGTCCTCAACTTTCCGGTTCATTGCGTTTTGACTTGAGATCTGCTCACCTAATATTACAGGGTCGAAGAATATGCCCATCAGTTACAGCATTCAGTAACCTTCTCACGCCTGATTGAGCGCTAATTTTAAAAGCACAAGCCCTGCAGGTCTCAGCAACTGCCGTGCATTGCTTTGGTTCTGCTGATCCTCGGCATTGACGTCACATGTCACCTCATCTTCTGTTTTTCTGGTACAATCAGGTGCCTAAAAGTTCAAAGTCTCGCTGCTTGGTCTTTACTAATTTTGCCTACAAATTCGTGTGTGCCCCTCCCACCGGTATTTTTTAACTTAGTGTTACATTTTTGAACTATGATAACAAGATAAATGCATCTGCCAATCCTGGTGCGTTGTTTGAACGCATTTCAAACTTAGTGTTTCCTTTCTAAACAGGTTTTTGGCTTATAACCCCCATAGCTCCAATAACAGCCAGGCCCGTTACTCTTTGCAATTCTAATTAAATAACAAATATTTAGACTAGACTGAATATGCTGGTTTGATACAGTACTGCTAGAACTAACAATTTTTCTCTCTGACACCATTTGGTTTTAAAAACAATGCAATGGATTTTACAAAAAGTGTTACCCCCCGTCTGAACCTGAATTATTTTGCCTTATTGAACTTAGATAAGTCTCAAAAGACTAAGTGTTAATAGGTAATGCACCATCTACCAGCTTTAAAGGGGTTAAAGGATTTAAATTAGCAGCTGGCAAAGAAAGTAACAGTTGTAGAAGGTTTTTCTAGTTTCTGGCTACTAGACACAACAGGAGCTATTAGTGCACTCCCTCAGCTCTCTAGGTTGCTGTCGCGTGAAGTGGGGCATATTGTGGCAGTTACTTCAGTTCCAGCACTTAACCATGGGTTTCTGTAGAAATGAACCCTCTCCACGTAGTGCCTTGGAGTGTCCTGTGTATCGCTAGAAGGCTGAAGGACATTCAACGATATAACATCATAGCCTGTTGCGTCTGAGAATTTTCATTTTTTTTACGTCAGTAGATTAACAAAATAATACTTCTTGACGCAAATCCATTCAAAGTATTCTTTCGTGCATTAAACCTTTTTCAGAAGCACACACACACTCACATACCTACACACTTAGTGTGGTGTGTGTTGTGTTTGTAAAACTTTGTATCCCTATAACATCCCTAGAGGAAGTGACTGGCAACCTGCCCACATAGGTAGCGTTATTTGTCTTGTTACATCTAGGAGCAATTCCCACTAAAACAAGCAGAGGTGGTCCTTCCGTATTTTTGAAAAGTGGGCAAAAATGTAATTTAAGGGATTTAAGGGATATATGCCACGCTGCACTAACCATTGTGTTCCACGGATTTAATTTCGTTGGACACAGTGTAACTGGTACCAACCTTGGATATGGTATGTCATCAAAACATTCAATCACACATCCCAAAACACCCACCTACACCCCCACGCATCTAAAATAGGCATTAATAACGTGAAAATACAGAGGTCAACAATTACAACTGAACCAATCATTGCAAATGTACTCTTAATTATCATTCGTCTTCGCCTAGGAGCCGCGTCTATTTAGTCCGTGGTGAAATATGTTAAAAGAGGTTCGAAGGTCACAAATCACTGTGGCAGGTCAGTTCTCAATTTGCTTCTATATATAGGCCGAACATTGACAATTTGATTGATGATATATCAAAAATATAGAGAGAATTGACAAATTTGGTGATGAATTTCAAACGCACAAAGGACCATTTTAAATGGGATTAGTCCCACCTTTCCAACTAATATTTTTTTTTCAAAGTCTCCGCACCCCCTATATGCCGTACTTGCTACTGATACTCTAAAGTTCCAAGGCTCTTTATCTGTGTGCTTATTTGCATTCATATATTACCAACTCACCCAGCTATCACCTCAGTTCAAAAAAATATGAAAAAGAGGGTTTCATCAATTCCGTATATTGCTGTCATCCTCTTCCAATTCCTGTCTTTTCCCCCTGTTGGCACTTCTTTACCTTGGAATTTGAGTGTTTTTTTTTTGTCCCATGTAATTTTTACGTATTGTTTTGTCTTGTCTATGACAAGCTAAAAAGCTCATAACTATTTCACAACGCGTTGCGTTCTTAGCAAGCGTACTAATTAAAGCATCGCGTTGCTAGTAAAAGCAACACGTTACTAACTAAAGCAACGCTTTGCGACTTTGCTAATCCACCATTGAAAAAAGGTAAAAGCAACACATTGCTTAGCCACCAATCGGGAAAAAGAAATATCGTCCCGAGGTTTGCGGTTTCATTTGGAGGGATGTGTCGTCACGCGATCAAAGAGCCGAAGATATAGTGGAGTAGATGCATTATTAAGTGCAATTGTTTTGTCATTGTCAGATCACAGCTTCACAATATGGCACAATTTTACATGATTTAAAACGCATGATCCCCTTTTGAGTTAATTCAGTAATTGATGAGTTTCGTGATTATTCTGATTATTTGCAGAAGTGGCAAGAATGTGTTAATTAATTGGGCCTTAGATTCTTTGCGGTACTTACATAATTCCGTATAATTCAACTAACCAACATCCTTTAACTTTTAAAGGGGAATGCCCGATTCTGTTTTTTTTTCATCTGCTTGGATGACTGACCCAAAAATTCCCATCTGTAAAGTTTCAGCTGAATTTCAATCCCGTTTGATGTGATATCTAAACGTGATTTTTGTAAGCCATGAAGATGAAAGGAATGGTGTTATAAGAGTTGTGTGAGCTCAGTGATGCTGTTGGAGTGAGACGTGGTGTCTGAGTGAAAATTAGATGGGGGATTTTGAGGAGGACAGAGAGAGTCATGAATGAAGAGCGATGTGTGGTGTGAATTTGATGGACAGATGAAGACTGAGGACTGGGGATTGTTGGGTTTGGAAGAGGACCGATTGACCGTTTGTCGAAGGCGAATAGTGTGCGTTGGTATTGGGCATGTGTTGAGGAAGAATGATGAGCATGTGTTAAGAAGGGCTTTTGAGTTCGAGGTGGCGGTTTGAGGACGGGACGTCCAAAGAAGACATGGAAGAAAAAGTGGAGGAAGAGAGTAGGAAGGGTTTGGGTTGAGGATGGAGGATGCATTGAATCGGGTGAAATGGAAGGAAGGACGGCAGGGCGGTTGCCTGCAAAATGTTAGGTGAATCCGGCCACCTCCGTTGACGGGATAAAACCGGATTTAAACTTTGGTTCAGTTTTAGTAGTAGTCTAGGTACTGTGTAAAATTAATATTGATTGACCAAAATGAGTCACATTTTCTCACCACAACTTCAAAACCAATATCCTAATAAATTTCACGGGTCAATAAGAATATAGTAGATTTCTTCTGACACCAAAATATTGACCGACATCGGTAAAATATGGTTCTGGACGAGGCTATTTAACGATAGCATGGAACCTTTACATGTTTAAGAGTTCAGCGATCAATAGGTCCAATTTCTTATTCATCCGCATCATGTTATACAACTCATGTTTTGTTATTTCACATCAAGAAATTAAACCTCGTCTACCGAGGGGGGGTGGTTACCACCCCCTTCAGGTTTTTTTCCCCGGCTTGCTAAAACCCCTTTTTGGTGCCAAATTATTTAATCTAATTGTCCAAGTGCCAGGTTTCGCTCCTTTTTAATCCAAAAACAGCATCCACCGGGGTATAGGTAAGATACGTACAGGGTGATCCCAAATTGATGGATAGGGGGGGGTGGTAAACCACCCCCCCCCCCCCTTCGGAAGAGAAAGTACTCAAAATGCATAACACAACACAGAACATGCACAGACACTTGATTTTGATACCAATAGATAGCTACTTGTCCTCCTCTTTTCCATTGATACCAAAAATGAGTACAACATGCCTAGCATTGCGTCACATTGACGTCCTAAATTTCGCATGTCAGCAAAACTGCATTTCCATAGACACAGTGAAAAATTCAATTTTTTCTCCAAAAAGGTTAGGAAAATCAGATTTTCATGCGGTTTTTGACACTACTTGATGGTAAACTGACTAGTTTTATATAATGACAGCATTTTATAGCTATAATACAGGTGTTTGAGTCGCTAAAATTCGAAATTCAATTTCCACCTATATTCATTATTTGCGTACTTTCCTCAACCTATGACATGGTGACGGCCATAATGTGGATGTTAGTACTTATTTTGGTACTCATTGAAAGAAAGAAACTCTAGCTATCATTTGGTTACCAAATTTACATGAATTGAGTATTCAGTAAAAGAAAATCACAGGGGTGGGTGGTACCACCCCCCCCCCCCTTCGGGATTTGGGAGGGTTGTTACAAAAATGGCTCAGTAGACGAGGGTTAAATTACTTCAGGTTAGGCCAGGTAAAAATGCTGGACTCAATTCAGGCCACATTAAAGTCATTGATTTGCTGAATAAGGATACAGCCTCTCGTCATTAATAGAATCGTCGAAAAACTTCTAGTAGTAAATAAAAAATCTCACATAGTAGTCTTTTGTAGTTATCACGATGTCAATGGCCAGATGTATTTCTTTCAGAAACACGCACGTAAAAACGTACATAAGACCTTTTTTATTGCTGTCTCATCAGGATCATTGTCCGACTGCACGCACATATAACTTTACCCTAATGATTATGGTGACATTCTGCGAGATGACTTTCTAAGCTAATCCAACATACGATATTAAAATCCAACATTCAAACTGTCAAGCAAACTTTCAGCCTCAACCCCACGGGAGTTTATTCTGCTAGGCATTCTGCCCAAGGGTCTCTGATGTTTTTGCAGAAAGCTAGTTTCAGCGCCTTTTTTCCAACACAAACGTTCACTTAAGCTAGTCGCTAGAAGGTACTTTACACTTAATTTTTGGTCCAGATATTTACACACCAAATATGTGTCATCAAACTTTCATGCCGCACCCCCCGGGAGGTTTATTACGAGGCATTTCCTGCCAATGGTCTTCTGATGTTTTTGGCAGAAAGCTAGTTTCAGCGCCTTCTTTCCAATAAAAAAGAAAAAAAAAAAAAAACACCCCCCCAAAAAAAAAAAAAAAAAAAAAAAAAAAAAAAAAAAAAAAAAAACCCCCACACAGCAGAACGCCACACACACCCCCACCAACTTTTCCTTTTCTCTATTCCCCTATCCTTGTACCTTTTCTCACTTCCTTTTTCTTTCCTCTCTTTTTTTCCCCCCCCTCTATTTTTATAATTTCTAACTCTGAATGTTGCTATTACCACTCTCTAAAAGTATTTTTGTCTATCCTCAACTTTCATTACTATATTGAGAATTAATTATTAACACTAACAAACGTTTTTAATAAAGTAATAATAGCATTAAAAGATAGGACAAATTATTTTTCCCAAAATTAGGTTACTGTATTAAATTATACTTGAGGGATATTTGCAGTGGCGGTACTATTTTTGTCACAATTCCCTCCCAATATTATGTTAAATATAAGAAAGCTAAGAGAATAAGAAAAATGATATTAATTTTCGAGGAATTCACAGTTTTGAGCATGAATTTAGCCGGGTATGAATTATTGTAAGAGACACTCGGCAACATATTAAAAGTGTGCCAGGCTTGATTGTGACTTGCTTAAAATGTATGCTTGCTATCGATGACAGATGGGGCATGTGGTTAAAAATTACCTTCAAAATAACAAAACTAAAAAATTATACTTTTTATTTTTACTAAACGTTTAGAATGTTAAATACAAAATGTACATCAGAAAAAAATCTATGTTGACTTGTTTCTGTATGCAAGTTTTGTTATTGTCGGTTATGTTAAAATAATAATTAGCACACTTTTTGAAGAGCGTCTCCATTTTTCCAAATTTGAGATCTTTGCACCAAGTCCGTGTTGCGATGTCAGTAAACTATACCTGTGAACGACAATGCTCAAAATGGCGCATTTGTCACCAAAGAAGCGATTTTCGTAATTATACGCTTGAGCTCAACTCTAAATTTCTGTCTTGCTTTCTGACAACCAACGTACCCTAATGGTGAGCGTAGACACGTACATGGTGCTATTTTTCCGGCTATTTTCACATTGGAAAGAAGATTTACAACAGCCACTGAGTTATTATCGGAATACGATATTAATTAACGATCACCACAAAAAAGGTGTACCATTATTTGTTCTTGTTATCTCTAGGGGCATTTAAATGCGTTTAAGGACCCCGGGCCAAATTATGTCTCGCTAACCTTGGACTGTCGGTCTGTTTCCAAGTTGATAATGACCTGAAGTCAACCCACTTTCCAAAGTATGTTTACATCCAAAAATTAAGTCACCATATGTTAGTTTACCGCAGTTAGGTCCAAGGCCAATCTGCCTCTAGTTGCTCCCAGTGGTGGATTTTGTGTTTATGTTGCCGCATTGTAAATATGAATAATATTGACTTGATAATGTAAAAAACACGGATGAACAAGGCATATGACCACATGAACAGGCTATTTACATATTATCACTATTTAGTTTTGTAACTGCTAAATCCAACATTTTGAAGAGCAGAAATAAATATTTACAGTCCTAATGATAACTACATGCGTTATCATTGAGCTTAAGTTTTCTAAAACCTCATAATATAGCCACTATTTTTTATTCTCTTTTTAAAAGTGTCCTTGTAGCTCAATTTTTAAAAAGTGTTTTATTATGTTTTAAATCATTTCAGTAACTACCACATTGATTAACATTGATAATAAAATGTAACTTGCAATTGTAAATCCGTATGCGAAAAAACGATTTGATTTGACAGAGCTAAACATATTAAATTTGGTCTACAAACGTACTACATCCTACAAAATGAAAAAAAAATTCCTTTACCAATATACCATAATTTGAAAAGAATCACACATAGTAAATCGCATCAAACATTTTATGTTAAATATGTTTTGGATACATAGTGTTCACAGAATAAAAACACACAGGGATGCAACATTTAGTATCACACGGTATTTAACATACATGCAATACCTTCAACTTGCTTCAAAATTATCAATGAATACAGGCACAACTGGCAACCCAGTGGAAATTCCTTAACGTCCCTTGGGCTGCACTGAGACACAGATGGCGGGTTTCTGTCTTGGGCGATCCTTGATCGATCCCCGGCTATTTTCCCATGTGTATGCAAAATATTGACCGCAAGTAACCAGGCAGTTTTGACACACAGTGGTCTTGTCTATCCTTTTATGGACCTATTTTGGCCCGCGGTCCTAAGGGGCGTTTAGGTGTAGATTAGCCATTTCTAATATTATAATTATCTCCGTTGTATTAATCACTCTATTAACTACTTAATGTCACAAATTTTAAAACTTAGCATTCCATTTAAATAATCATTAATCATAGAATCAATTACAAAATACTAAAGCTTGATTATATATCCTTCGGGGCATATGGAAAGTTTATATATAACGACACATTTTCTCCAAACCGTTTTTTTTTACCTATACTTCAATATATTCTCGAATACATTTGTACAGTTACATTCAAAACGTTGTCTTAAAGATTAGAACTTTACTACAATACCCATACGTAAAGCTTAAATCGCTTCAAGCAGGGGTCAATCTTTTGAAAGTGTGAACGAATCAATAAATGTGTCATGTGTGCTGTGTCCTCGCTGGCCTAACGAAGCGAACCGACTTGCTGGGCGCTAAGTCGATGTCCCGCATCACCACATGTGACACGTCCCGCAAGCACTTCGCCACTCCCGTTGTCAATATCAAGATGTTTTTCCCTTTGCCCGCATCTCCCGCGCATTTCTCCTATCACGCTCACGGGGGTTTAAGCTCACTGTTACAAAAGATGTGCCGGGACATTTACATTATCCCTTTTCTATACATCACATTACGTTCCTTATGTACCAGATATCTCCGGTTTCGTCCGAACCCTTTGAAAAGTTAAAGAAAATCATTGGGAAAGTGGTATCTGGAAATTGTTATTTATACTGACCCATTAACACGGTTAATCAGTCGAAATCAATGTTTGTCGTTCCCGTACGTACCAATATTTGTAAATGAATACTAATTTGACATCTCAGAAATTAGCAAAGACTGTTTTCATTGCCGAGCAATTAAACCAATTTTGTTATCTCCAAGTACCAAAGAGTAATCCATGCGACAGCATGAATAATGCCTATCGAATGAAGGGGGCCAATCTATGATTTAGGAGATCGCTGTAAAACCCCTGTTGAAAAACAAATTGTTAAGGTCTTCAGATTTCTTACAAATTCACATCGATATTTGCGTCACTTGTTGTGACATTTTTTGTTAACACATTAGAACTGCCTGATTTTGCTATTTTGTATAATTTGCAGACGCTAATTAGTGCTGCGATGGATTTCGACTTGACAATGTTTCTTGCTATGTTCATATATTACACCCATTAAAATCAGACCGCTTTAACGTATAACAAATCCCGTATCGATTTTGGATTTTGGATTATGCACATAATGCTGAAAAGAATTTTCAAACTCTCCTAAGAATTTTAGCAAGACAATTTGACAGATTCGGCACCTAATTCCACCCCAATTTCAGCCTATACTATTCTAACACAAAGAATGATGTATACTTCCAAGTCCCTCTCAATCAAAGAACAAAGAGATTCCCTTATTGCTTCTTATCGGTGTCAAAACACGTTCTCTCAAATATGATCTAGCCAGAACAGCGTCTGGCTGCTTCAATGAATTCCGCAATGTCCTTGTCTGTGCATTGTTTGCCCCAACATTGTAACAGACCGAGAGATGTTTCATTGTCTGTAGTGCTGTTCTACAACCACTGGTAGTGTCCTATCTGCTTCAGGTAGCCCCAATTTTCAGGACCCCTAGATCGACAATTCTTCCTGGTTCTCAATCTGTTGAGCATCGCATTCAGCCCATGAGGAGTCAGCTCCAGGTGGAGTGCTCACTAGGTTCAATACCAATGAGATTGGTATAATTACAATACCAAAAAATAAATTTTATATTCATTCTTCGTGAAGACAATTCAATAGCTCAGCATTCGTATCTTTGGAAGAAACTCCAAGCAGAACAACGATTGGTTTGAGGCCAAGTCAGGCTTAATAACTCCATCATTGAACCAAAAAGGGCATCGTTTGCAGGATTATAAGAATTCACCTTCCACACACAACCTGAGAGTGCTTCAAGCAGCTAGAAGTGAAGTTCAGCGGAAGGCAAGGCGTGTGCCAATGAATACTGGCTGGAGCAGAGCGAAGAAATACAAACCACTTCTCAACGGAACATCAGAGCTAGTATGATGAATAAAAAGGCTGTCGGGCCATATCAGTGCAAAACAGCGCCCCTCAGGTCATCCAGTGGTGAATCATCACAGACCAGAAGTAACCAGATGGATCGCTGGGTGGAACACTTTTCTGATCTCTACTCTACAGAAAAGGATGTCTCAACATCAGCGCCGCTTGACAAGATCAAGAGTCTTCCTACAATCTGCCCTAATGCTGTACCTACAGTGGATGAAACTTGACATGGCCATCGACCGTCTATCATCCGGAAAAGCCCCGGGAATGATGGAATACAACCAGACTTGATCAAATGCTGGCAGCGCTCTCTGCTTCAATCATCACCCTACATGTAGTTCTTGTGTCAATGTCTGGGAGGAAAGAGCTGTACAACAGGACATGCGCGACTCAAAGATCCTCACCCTCTACAAGAACAAATGTGAAACTGAACTGTTGCCACAAGTACAGGGGGTTTCCCCCCTCCTTAGTATGTCGGCAAAGTTTTTGTCCGTGTTGCGTTGATGCGGTCTTCAAGTCCGTGGCTGCAGGTGTATCCTGAGTCTTAGTGCGGATTTCGTGCTGGCAAATCTACGATCGATATGATTTTCTCCATACCCCAACTACAAGGAAAGTTTAGAGAACAACAGAATCCACTCTACATTGCTTTCATGCCTGACCGAAGCCTTTGACCTGGTTGCAGGAATGGACTGTTCCAAAGCCCCGAAGATTGGTGTCCACCAAGGCCTTCTGAGCATCATCAGATCTTTCCACATCGACATGAAAGCAACGGTACAGTTTGACGGCAGCCTATCAGAGTCCGTTTGAGACATTTCGCAGTGTCTGTGTTAATCAAGTTATGTGTTTTGGCCCACGAACGCTCTTTGGGATTTCTTTTCATCAGTACTTATGACTACATTCGGTACAGCCACATAAGGCATCTACATGCACATCAGGTCTGATGGTCGGCTCGTCAATCCTGTACGCCTTAAGCTAAGACAAGGGTTCTTCAGATAGTGATTCGTGACATGTTGTTAGCTGATGATGCTGCCATTACTTCACACTCCAAGCAGGAACTTCAGCTGCTCTAGATCGCTTCTGCACAGGCCTGTAAGGACCTTCGTACTTGTCATCAGTTTTGAAGAAGACATGTCCTTGCCCAGATGACTCAAGAACCACCTTTCAATCCACAATCGACAATTACACACTGGAGGTGTTCAGACTTCACCTACCTAGGGGCCCCCTCATGCCATCTGTCCTCTCGATGCAAGAAATCGGCAACGCATTGGTAAAGCTTCAGCTACTCTTGGTGCCCGGCCTACAACGCGTGTGTGGGAAAATCCGAAGCTGTCCATTAAGACAAAGGCAGGAGTTTACAACTGCCTGCAATCATCAGCACATTACGTACGGGTAGTGAGACTGGACTACCTACTCTAGGCATGAGAAGAAACTCAACAGCTTCCCTCTGCGCTGTATTAGACTCATTCTGGGTGTCACTTGGAATGACATGGTGCCAAATTCATAGCTCCGACTCGAATTGGACGCCCCCACCATCTTATATACATTTCTTAGGCAACGCAGACTCCGATGGCTTGGCCATGTCCGTCGAATGGATGATGGCCGTCTACCGATAGATATCATGTATGCTGAGCTTACATCGTGTCATCTGGCAAGCGGAAAGTTGGTCGACCCATTCTCCGCTACAAGGATATTTGTAAGCGTGATATGTGTCCCCTGAACATCGACATTGGTGCGGGGAGAAACTTGCTGACAATCGTAACCTTTGGTGGAGAACAGTGAAGCAATTAACACCTTGAGCTTGGAGCTAAAAGAAAGCTGCACCGATCCTTGGTAGTCAAGCTGTGACATCCCATATATGTAGGACCTGTGGCAGAGACTGCCTCTCTAGGATTGGCCTCTTCAGCCACAGAAACGTTCGCGGTTCACCTAACCTGTGACTCAATGTGGGCTCTTTATCCATAGTCGCTTGCGACTGACGGAGGGCATGATGAGTTTCAAATTGATATCAGGAATCTGAAACTAACGAAATTGTTATGTAATACAAAAAACATGAAATGACAAATGTTTATTGTAGGTCTCCAGCTTTGCCTTAATACCACATTTTTCATTGTACATGGAGGTTATAGTGGATGGATGGAAGGAGAGATATGGTTGGTGAAATACTATCTCTAAAATGTTAAAGGGCGTTTCGTGATCCACATTAAACATATGTTTACATCGTTGAACCGTTTAACTAAGTATTGTTTTTAATGCAGATTCGATCTACCGCTTACCAAAAGCGCTAAAAGTAGGAATATTGGAATTTTCATGCTGTTTTCCAGTTCGCAATGATTGGCAATTTGGCTAGTTTTACATCAATACTAGGGGACCCACAAGCCAAAATGGCTCAAATAGGTCGACCCTATACTCAAGATACACTAAAGATCTGATACCTGTTTTAGGTCAATCGAGGGTGCTGAGTTTCAAATCTGTGCATGCAAAATTGATAAGTGGGGAAAGTGGTGAAATTCCTGTTTTAAGGACACTAACCACCCGATTTTATGATAAAACATAAGCCTTTTAATATGATACAAGTATGCATAAATTTGTACGTCATATAAAAGGTCAGACATAAATTTGTTGATTTTTTAATTAAAATGGCAAATTAAAACCCTCTTCAACGTTAACTGATTAAAGGGGTACTACCTGAGTTAAGGGTTAGCCAAGTAATGCCAGTGTTACTGAATGCCTCAACTAGATGGAGCCACTGAACACATAGGGCAATCAGAGACTGCCCCTTGATCTACAGTCCCTTCAATAAGCTTGTGCTTTAACACTGATTCCTACTTTGTTACTTCGAATGGGTTCTCGACCAGGAAGGGCCAGTACGTTTAATAAAATTTCTGCTGTTCATGATTGTTCTAGCAGTTTTTCGCTCTTCCCAAGAACTTTTGCTGAATGGAACTGTTTGCCGTCCGAATGTTAATAAACGCCCCCACTTTAGAAAAAACCAGGATCCCAAATGTCATATCGTGAAGCCATCAACAGGCTCCCTACAAAGTATAACACGTTGGTCAGTCGCCTGCAGCCGCTGCATTTTTTCTCTCCATATGGAGAGCTGAAACTTCACTCCGGGAGATTGCAGTATATCACCACCAAACCATACCAGACCACCAACTTGGTTGAAACCTACACATGGATGGTGACCCAATTTGGGTAAATTTTATTTCAAAACAGTTGTGGCATTTAAAATGTTTAAATATATTTTAGAAAGGACGGATACATGAAGAGATGACCTGATCCAGTAAAAGGGAGAGCGACTAGAGCGTTTTCACACGCAATGACACCTGCTATTTTCTAGGTGTATTGTAAAATATTATTTAGAGAGAATAACAGTTATTCAAAAGAATTTGAATAGTGTTATATTTAGGAATCCACGTGAGGTGTTTTTCTCCGCACTTATATAAATGTTCCCCTTTTTACAGCGTTACATTTTTTGAGTTTTTCTGTATAGGCAGAGAGAGATTACCTGTTTGCATTTCTATTACTTGGGATGAGACGAAAGAATCATAGGCCTACTTCATCTTGCTTGGTCTACCTTGTGTGTACATATTTTTCTATTTGTACCCTTGTCGTGCTTTTATGTATGAGAAATATAAAGTGTAGACTAGACTGCCTGGACCTGGTGAAATGTCCAAAAAATGTTAACACTCGGACAGAGGCATGATATAAAACAATAAGAGTGGCGGCGGGGTCTTTGTTGGTATTTCTTTCAAGCCAATAAAATAAGCTTTTGCATTTATTTTTCCTTCCAATCCATACTTAAACAAAAGACATATTTCATCAATATAAGAGTGCACAATCAACTTGGTCCGATTTCTGCCTTAACGCATGTTGAAATGCATGACACAACATTAATACTTCAGAGCACATCTTCTGTCCACCTTAAAATGAAAACACATGATCGTGTGTTTTCTATTAAAGAAAGACTTTCGACGATTCCATGTCACCCCGTGTTTTACCAAGCACTCTTCATTGGATCTACCACAACGGCTCAGCTAATAAGAGAAATGTTGCTTGAGTTCTTGGCATTAATTTCTGGTCCGATGGGTCTTTTGGGCCTGCTAATTCACATGCTTCACAGTCCCATTTTAGATCCTATTACAAGGTTTCTTTTTCTTTTTGTTTGTTGCGTGTTTTTATTGTAAGTATTAACGTAAGTATCTAATTGTTTGTTTGGTTTAATGTGATTTCGATTTAGCATTCTGTGTAATTTGAGAGGCTACATAAGTCTGCTAATGAAGGTGGCTCAAAAGCTCCGAGGGATCCAACATAACCTCCACAGCAGCCCAAGTCCCCCCCCCCACACCCAACCAGTTTGCCCACCAACTGCTTTTAAAGCGGCAAGAACCTAAGAAGATCAAACTAATACCATAGAGGTTTAGTGGCGACCTGGTTTCACTCGTCCGCTTTAACATGGACAAATTTTGAATCCGGTATTGCTAAACGTCAACCATGAAAAGCAGTAGGCCTTGACAACCTCTCAACTGAGGCAGCTGAAAATTTCGGCCCAGTAGCAAAGTAATGGCTTCTTGACTCTACAGTTGCTGCCATTATTTCCCACAGTTTCCCAAAGAATCTGGAGGAAAGCACTTGTAATGGCACTCCTAAGCCTGGGAAAGATCCACCCAATCCCAAGAGCAACAGACCAATATCACTCCTCCGCCATACCTACAAGCTCTTTTAAAGTCTCCTGCTCAATCGTATCGATCGCACACTGTATGTGATAGACGAACACCTCATACCAGAACAAGCAGGTTTCCGGCCAGGCAAAATCACCAACAAGCCAAGTACTCAACCTAACTCAACATATTGAGGACGGTTTCGAGAAGGTATGGTAATCGAGGTTGTGTCTGTCAACCTATCGCAGCCTATACACTGTTAATCACAGATGCCTACTCCATAAGATTCTGGAAATCACCAAGGACATCCGCTTGACTTAGCTTATCAAATGATTGCTGCCAAACGATGGATGTTCTTTGTTCAGCTAGTGGCGAAGAAGAGCCGCTGGCGTAGGCTCATCAAAATGGACCTACCAGGGGAGTGTGCTTGCACCTCTCCTGTTCAACATCTATTCCAACGACCAACCTAGGAGTGCAGGAACCTGTCGTGTTGTTTCATTCAGACTATCTTGGAATTATCGGCACATAAGATGCGACGTTTCACAGTTTTGGAATAGAGACTCTCCTCCCCACTCCCCAAAGCTTTTGATGAACTCACTCCTATTATGAGGAAAAAGCCATCCTAACGTGCAAATCCATCCACACAGGTGATAGAAACGTGCTTCCATCTACGCACCGTGAACCAAACGTCAATCAGTTAAGTGGTCTGGACCAACACCCGCTGGAGCACTGTGTAACCCTGTCTACATGGAACCGCGCACTCTCTCTTATAAGACCCACATCGAGAAGACGAAGAGTAACGTAATTGTTCATCAATACAACTTTACAAATTCACCTCGGACCTGCACAAGATGGGGTGCTCGCCCACATACCCTAAGATCGACTGCACTTTCTCTCTGTGCTGCTCATGTGGAGTATGCTTGCCTGTATGGGAAAGATCAACCCTTGCCAAGAAGCTTGATTCGGAGTAAATTCTGCTTGCCGCTTATTACAGACGCCTCCGTCCAACACCAACGGAAAAACTTATACATCCTAGCCAGGAATTACTCCCCACCAGCCATCCGTCGTAGCGTAGCGAGCATGAAGATCGTAGCTGTCAAGTACATCTATGTGAAGCACCCTCTGTCCTGACAGATACCTGCTGTCAACCGCCTTAAACCCAGAGTTTCTTAAGCAAAGTCCACCTCTTGAAACAGTCTCTAAGGAGCTTAAGAGTCGCCTTGTGGAACGAAAGACTTGCCATCAACCAAGTACATCTATTGGTATTGAACCTGAGCTGGTGAGCATTTCCCACCTGGAGCTGACTTCCTCATGGGCTAATGGGGTGCTTTCAAACAGATTGAGAACCAGAATGGCCGTATCTAAAGTTTCCTTTTCAGAAGTGGAGCAACCTGGAAGCAGACCAGGAAACCTACCTGTGGTTTGTGGAACAGCACCACAAGACATGAACATCTCTTTGTTCTGCCCACTGCTGGATCAACAATGCACATACAAGGACCGTGCGGCATTCGTGAAGTCCGCCCAGCACGTTGTCCCATATATAGCACTCTGCAAAGGCTGGTCATTTGAGAACCACCGTTGTTTTGGACACGAAACGAAGAATCCTCACAACAGATACCCCAACTGTTGTAGATGCTAAGCACACAGGTAGCAAGATGCGTTTCTGGAATTTTTGATTTCCTTCATCAGTTGCACTAACTGTTAAAGTGAGAGTTTCTCCTAACTCATGCTTATAGGATTAGTCCAGTATAGTCTGATGCTCGGCCCAAAGAACCTTGAAATGTGACTTGCTCAAGATTCCACACAAAATTTTGATGGTTTTCTAAGGCAAGATTACCTACTTAATCAACTCTGGATTGAGCCACTTTGCATCCTTGAGCATTTGGAAAGGGTGGGGGTAATTAACAGGGGTAAATTTTGTAATGTTCACTATGGGTTAAAGGTGTATAGTCAAGGTTCATCTGGTCCTATGGATTAAAAAAAGGTATAGTTTTGGGGGGGGGGGGGGCTATATCTGGACACTTAACACATCAAGTCTAAAATTGTCACGGTCATCTGGGGTAACAATTTTAGAATGCACAGATTCTTTTCAAAATGGGCTCAACTCTTCATTCTGTTTGATATTAAGTCAAATATAAGGGTTACAACACTTATTTTGGACATTTGTGGGTATAATAGCTTTCCCTCCTTTCTTCCCTTTCCACAGTGTTCTATTGGGTTTCTCCTTTAGTCTCTGTTATAGATACCTTGCAATTCGTTGACTGGATGTACCCGTTTTCTTTTTCTGTTTAACCCTTCCTTTGTCTACGAACAATTTTAAAACCAATTTGAAACAAATCGGATCGTTGTAATATTTAATCCCATGATGACCTTGAAAACTAATTTTGGTCTGGTAGTGTAAACACAAAAGGTTGCAGGTAAAGCAAACTATACCTTGTTTTTTAAACCTTAGGACAAGATTAACACTTCTATACATATTTCACATCCACAATGAAACAATTTAACAAATTTTCCCCCTGTTTAAATACCCCGTTTCCCTATCTCACAATTCTCAATGATGCCAAAGTGCATATCCAGATTTGGAATCAACAGTTCAATGTTGCCTAGCAACCATCAAAACAATTATGTGGGACGCTTGCGCAAAGTCAAATGGGTCGAGCACCGGACTAAGAGAGATCGTGGTCATTTTGAACCGTACAGTTGAGTATATACAACACAATTTTTTTGCTGAAATGAATAGATTATTATGGGTGTGGTAGAATAATATTGAGTATATACAAACAACATTTTTTTTGCTGAAAATGATGATTAGGGTGTGTAGAATAAGAATTCTGCCGGTGCCACCTTGGCACCCTTTGGTGCTTTGAGAATTCAATCAAGATGGCGTCGCCCATAATATAATAATCTATTCAATCCTGTCATCTTATCACTGACAGGGTATGTTAGATATCGGTACAACTTGTTACAGCATAAAAAAACTCTGATTTTTGATAGTTTTTTTTGATTTTCCTTATTTGGTAAATCACTCTGATATTGAGTGCCCTTAACAATACAAAATACCACCATAAAATGTTGATGTTGTAACTCCTGACTAGTAACTTTTGTAAACATCAATGGTAATTATCTGACGTAAAAATGACCAAAACATGATTGTTCTCTTCAACTCAAAGCTCCTCAAATAAAGACCGGGAGCCGAAAAAGTTAACGAAGTTATTACGTACCAACATCCTGATGACCTCTAATGTCGCTCTCGAAATTAGTTATTTTTCCCGATAATCCTACTTTTTAATACTAGAAAATCTGGTATTTTCCCCTTTAAAATTAACTTTCCATCAACTTGGGGGGGGGCGGTTTTGGTATGGTTTGCACTGACCCTCATATTCACTAAAACACACTTCTTAAAACCTTTTATCAAATTAGTGAATCTGGCATTTTTTTGTGATAATGCTATATTTAAACCAAAATAAATAAAATCGGGTAATTCCCCTTTAAAATCCACTTTCTGCCACAATGTGCAAATGTGTATGGTGTCCTTTGTTGAAATCACAGACCCTCATTGGACCGAAAACACTTTCTCAAACCTTTTAGTGTATCTTTAGTAGGGTTCCCTCAATATGCCACCTGTGGATCCCTACTAAAACAAGAGTTGTTAAGTGCCATACTATGTCATAATATTTTTCAACAATGCACATTACAATTCCTTGGTGGCACCGCCACCCCCCCCCCGTACCCTTCGACTTTTGACGACATACCCTAATTCCCGTTTGAAGGTGCTACCTTCACATTTTGTGCTAAAATGACCAGAAAGGATGAAGAACGACTACCTTGGCATTTTAGCGCACCGGAGCGAAATTCACTGAGGCCACCCTCCCGTAAGACGAGGTTAAGTGGCTCATATCTCCTCTTCTAACCTACTTATGGCCATCAAGACCATCTAAATCAGGACGTTTTATTCGACGTGAAAGGTCATCCAAAGGTAATCGTGAAAGCCGAAAACCGCTTAATTTTAGGGTTTTTTAATGACAAAGAACAACAACATAAAAAAACAAATTGTTAATACAGTAAATGGAACCAAAAATTACAAAATCGGCCACCTCCTCTCTGTGGGATTTATTTCCTGGTCATCAAATTTTAAAATCAAAGCGCGTGAAATCTATTTTCATCACTGCGGGCCAAACATTTCTTACTAAGGCGTATTCCTGAACGCTTCCCAGGTTGATTGTGCGGTACCATCTGACTTTCGTATACAATCCTGTAGCACTCCACCAACGTCAAGCGTTAAACAAATCTATCTCTCTGGCTTGTCGAAGGACTGAACCTTGTAATAGGATTATAAATGAAGGTCAATGACTCATATAACGACAAAAACTGCTGCGGGATCTTCTCGTTACGCGTAAGCTATAGACTGACTACAGTACAATAACGCCAGTTTTTACTGATAATGCAATTGCTTTAACCTCGAGTGAATAAGCTTAAGTGATATAAGGAAATCCCCCCTGATTGATACAATGCTGAAAAATTGTCAAATTGAAGGGGTTTAATTTTCAAGAATTTATTTGCGATGCACGACATTTATGCTGATATTTAGTTGACTAATCTATTGACTTTCACCAGCTTTTATGTGACAAGTTTATTGTACTTAAAGGATTTGAAGTAATGTAGATATCCCCTGAGGGGCTTTTTATTTCTATTCTTAATTTCCTGAATGTTTTGTGAGGATAAAACAGGATAAACACATGTAACAAACGAGGAATATAAGAAAAGTTTAAGTACAAAAAAGCACACTGGATTTTCATATTATATTATAGTATATTTCCAGTTCTTTATTAATTTATGAATGCAGCGCCTATTGTCTGGGCAATGATGTCAGAAATCTCGCAATAAATGACCCTTACGTTATCTTAAGCTCTTTTTCCAAACTTTTAAGAAAAAACAGTTTTAGAGTTAACACTTAACTGCAATAAGGGGGGGCTCCTAGGGTTCCCCCCTCCCCTTTTTTGTTTTTTCAGCGTCATAGCGGGCGATTTTTAATAAACGCTACAATATATTTTGGTTTATATTTGTTGTGTTCGTCCCTACTTTTAGTTAGTTGCGCTTTGCATTGGGTGCAAAAATTCAAATCCAATCGCGTCGCGTTTCTTGTGTAACCTAATGGTAATTTTATACAAGTAACCCTAAAAAATTAAATTTGCAGAACATTTATGTTTAGGTAAATATAGATCATCGTCCACTGTCCAATAAAAGCAATCAGCACCAGTCTAGGTGAAGCAATGCCGTAAAAAATGAAAACAATTAGTTCTAGTTGCACATTTTGACAACAAATTAAAATCATTGTTGTTCCCCTAATTGTCTTACTGAACCACTATTTCTTCAGTTTTTTTTTTTCTTTATTGTTGATGTTTTTTTGACGCCTGTGGGGGTTTGTGGATTTCACCTAAAATTCCTTTTGGAAAATGGTTATATTAGGGGGGTCCATTAGGAACCCCCCGTTCGCACTAACGAAAAAGTGCAAACCACCTTATGCGTTAGGTGTTAAAATGATGAAGAAAATATGTATTCAGTACTGCTTTGCAGTACATGGCAAAATGAAGCTGCACGCAAGTGATAAAGTTTCACGATTTTTCCTGATTATGTAATCACGACCGGTGCGCCACCATCACGGTTTCCCCTCAGCGACCCAGATTTACCCTGTAAAAAGGCGCTGATGGTAGATACAGTGTACACTGGTACCGGAGTAGAACCCACTCTACAGTTCCTACGTGGTAGTCTGAAGTAAGAAAAAGGCCCTACAAACTCAATGTGTGTTACCATATTGTGTGGTAGTTTATGAGAAAATCAATCATAAAAATTGAATGAGGCCTTTTCAGAACCCTTACGTTTACTTATTTGGTGTTTCAACATATGACATATAATATGCCTTTAGCGATGAATGTTTAAAGAAAATGAACAGAAGACGCGAAACATCAATAACGTAATTATTTTTTTTCAAAAACAGATTTGTAATTTCCAAGTACAGCAGGTATACCGCGGCGTCAGTCCAGGCAGACACCGGATGTATACACGAGAAGAGTTTTGGCCCTGCCACAATCCCTGTAACTAACTTAAGTAATTTATATCGGACTATATTCTGCAAGTCCCCCAGATTACCTGTACGACAAGGTTATTGTGTTGAGCTTTAGACTAGATACATTGACCAAACAATACTGTGGCTATAATTTACTGTTAACTTCACAGTTAGTGTAAGGTAGTCCGCAACCCATGAAAAAGTCATAGATTATACTCTTGTCATGAGATCTCTTGGTGCTCTTTCTTTCTGCATTGGCTTAACAAATATTATAATGTCTAAAATGGCACTCGTTATGGTTTAGAAAGTTTATCAAGTTTCATGATTGACAGTAACCGTGTTGTTTCTAAATATATTTGGACAACAATTTTGAGGCAATTTACATCCTAAAGTTTTGTTACTACTTGCTTTTGGTGTTTGTATGCATTGGCACTTTTTTCAATACCCGTTACCTCCTTATAGGGCCCCATTAGTTATGACACCAAACATTATAATCCTTCCTTTGGGGACTTGACAGCTTTCTTTATTATCCTCCTGAGTTTACCACCTTTCTTCAGTATCTCTGATTGGCTCATTACCCATAACTGATATATCCTCAGAGACAAATAGACCCCCTCCCCCTCAATTATCTGTACAAAACCTCCAAGCATTTCCTACCATGTCTTTGATTGGCTAATTCACCGTGCAAACTCAATGATACCAATGAAATCGGCCGGTAAACCTCTGAGAGCTAAACTTGGATCTTTACAACATCTTTCCCAATAACAGAAATGCTCTGGGATTATATTCCATAGCAAACACCGCTAAACGAATAACCAACAGCAGGGTTAACGTGATCAGAACTTATAATCAGAAAATTGTCCGGTTTAGCGTTTCAAAAACACGTTTTAAAAACGTGGATGTATTTGTGTTAAACATAGCCCTCAATTTTGTTGACATATTCGGTAAGATACCTTCTCTTAAGCAAAAAAGATGTATACTTTTCAACAGTAACTCCCAAACACCGCCTATAGTTACATAAAAGTTCTAAAGGTAGACCTCACATATTTCTCTAGGTTACAATTTGAAAAGCCACCTGCAAATGTGAAGATTCAAAGATCAGATAATGTCAAAAGGTATTGAAAGTTATCTTTGGGCTTAGCTTACGCCGTCTTCAAATGCGGCATAGGTACTACTACTTCGAGTCACTGGAGCTTGGAGTTTTCAACAATGTAAACATTCAGACTTTAGGATTAAGATCACTTACTGTGTGCTATAGTTTGTTTGAGTACATTATTGGGATAGCAGCATTGGAACTCCTTTCCTTAAGCTAAATATACTGTCACACATTTCCGGTGTCACATTTGATTTAAACATTGTTTTGCAATTCTTTTCAAAAGCAAACAAGTGGACTTCTGCTTATAAGGTTTTACCACGTGAAGAATAAATCAACATTAAAAAGTTCAGGATAAAATCATAGAATGTACTGTGGCGTGAAAAATACACCCGCGGGATCACGTAGATTGTGGCTTTTCTTGACAATTTACTAGCCACTTAGTAAAGCCTATTTTAGAAACAGCAGGTGCGTAATTGCTGTTACTTCTCCTTTTGTGTTTAGTTGATTGGCCTGTCCGTGGCGGGAAAGTCCGATGTTTAAAAAATCAGCAGGTTGACAGTGTGGGACTGTAACTCTTACTGCCCCTGGGAGTTTATGGATACTTGGAATCTGGTACGCGTTAATTGATAACATCTTTGCTGCCTGAAGGTCTTCCCGGTGATAAGGATATGCAAACTATGCAAGGCCCGATTCACGCCGTCATATGGTCCAAATCTTTATTAATTTGTTTGTATTTTCTCATATTTTGATTACATTGTCGAATACTTGCGCACATGGACAATGAACCAACTCCAGATGAAATGATCCCACAATGGTCACAGACCTATTGTATTTCTGTTTTTTTTTTTTGAAAATTGTGGACAGAACGTGACAGGTTTCACACCATCGAGATTTACTTGAAAAAGTTTTTGCTGCAAAGTATGAAAGGTTTGTAGTAGTACACGCTTTATAGACTGAGAGAGGACTCATTGCTTCAGCTGTTTCTCAAGTATTATCAAATGAACATGATTACTTAGAAATAAAAGTATTATTATTATTATTATATATTACTTTTATTAAACACATGGTAGGCATTATATGAATTCGACATACCCTCGATGTAGTCCACAACGGAAAGTCCAAGATCAGGAAGCGCAAATAGTTGTCGGGAACTTAAGCAGTGCTAATGGTAGAAAGCTAAATTGGTAGCAAGGAATAAACTTAAGCTTTGTCCTTGGTGGCCATTTTTAAATAGATTGAACTCTTTCTATGCACCTCTTATTCAGTAATAAAACTATAATGGGTCCCTCATTCATCCTACACCACGTTTACTTACAATCCAGCAAGGACAAATTCTGTTAGTTGTAAACTAACCAGACTGGATCTTATACAACTAGATCTAAACGATAACGAACAGTATGTCCTAAACGTGATCTGAACATAAAATCAATGACATTTTCCCGTGTTAGCTTTCCAAAAAACATGTGGTTTAAGAGACTTTTTTTGTTGTTAAATTAGCCAATTTTGTTGACATATTCATACAATGCCTTCTCCGCAGACACCCCGTTAGTTTCATATAATGCTCAAAGCTAACCTCACTATTTCTCTAGGTTCCAATTTGAAAGCCACCTGCCAATTTTAAGATTCCAAAGATCAGACCAATAGTTTTGTTTGAAAATGTGAAAGTATTTGAAAGTTTCTTTTGGCTTAGCTTAAGCCGTCTTTATGCTATATAGTACTTCGAGTTGTCTGATCTTTCGATTTTCATCACAATGAGGAACATCAGCATTTCAAGTCAGATCACTTGTGGTGTGCTAGTTTGTTTTTAGTAAAAAAAAAAAGGAAAAAAAAAAAAAAAAAAAAACATATTTCGGGTAATAGCCTTGTAAACTCATATTCCTGAGCTAAATATACTGTCACGAATCCGGGTGTCAACATTAATTTACAATTGCAATTCAAATAATCTTTTCAAAAGCAAAACAAAGGACAACGTCTGGTCTATATAGTTTACCACGTGTGGAAATAAATAAAACTTCAAAGGTTACCATGAAATAAGTATGTACTGTGGCGGTGAAATACAACGCGATAACACGAAAATGTGCTTTTCTGACAAATTTACTAGCCACTAAGCAAATCCTATCTAAAACCAACATGTGCCAATGTTTGTTACTGTCTTTCTTCCCCTTTCATGATGGTGAGACTTTCCTGTACGGTGGCCGGAAAGTCGATCAGTTGACAGATCTAGGACTTGGTAAGGTATCTTTTGGCTAGCCTGTTTATTGTTATTCTGTCCTGATTAGGTATTTTCTTCTCCAGTGTTTCTGATGTGAAAAAATGTTTGAATAGAACCCACATTTTTTTAAATCCAATGCAGATTTATACAACAACATTCTTCAAAATTCACAAATGTTACACTGTTTTATTTTAATCCGAAGAAAGTCAGTTGGCCACATCAGGGAGCTAAAAAATAGCTCATTTATTATGCGAACCGTTTGTTTTTATTGTGACTTTTTTTTGTTTTGTATTAACGGATGGAGCGATCAAATTGATGACAAAGGCCACACTAATCGATAACACTTATTCTAATTTCCTTCTTTCGTTCTCAACCCGTTCACACAGGCCCATGTCCTCTAAAGTAGTTTATGTGTCATGACCTACTTTCTCTTGGTCATTACAACTTTCGTTCCAAAAAAAAAATTCCTGTTAACAACTTGAGGCATTTCGTCACGTATTCATCATACATTTGTGCTCTGCTAGTTCCCGCGCAAGGATGAAATGTCCGACGTGAAGACTATGCGCTCTCCGATGGTATCCTAATTCCCTCATGTTATTTTTTCAAAGTGGTTGTAAAGCATGCATCCTTGCTTTTTATATAACTGAGTAATTTAGCCGGCATTTTAGGCGTAATTTCAAATTAATATGGCTATTTTCCGCAAAAAACATTAAATCATCCGACACAATTATCTTGTATAAACTGTAGGCTTCTCTGAGGGTAGTCGAGTTCCGTTAAATTTGTTCAATGGGCGATTTGAGAGCTCTTTGGGACATACATTATGGAGAATTTGAACTTGTTTCTTGCTAGTACCCATGTTGAGGCTTGTTGCCTCAAAACGATCTGGTTGTTTGTTAATTTAGATGGTGTTGGGAGAGGGTGGTTTAGGTCATGGTTTTGTCGGTGTGTTTGTTTGTATGTGAGGGAGTTTGATGTCTCTTCGCAGGGTGCGTCTTTTAATCGTTGTAACCCTCTCTCAGATAACCTTTCATTTTATTTGTTCCATTTTTCGTCATTATTTTAATAACTTCTTGAATTTTGAACCTCATTTTGAATCACCGCCTCTCTTTAATATTTGTGATGTCATCTTAATCGGTTGTTTTGGGGTTCAAACACGCAAATGATAAACGTACTAACTGAAGTTATTGCAATTTCACATAAGAGCTACTTTTCCTTCCTGCTTTTAGAATACGACATTATACCGTTTTCTTTTTCAATTACAAACAATCAAATTGTCACATACCTACATCTCTGATGTTACCGCTCAACGGCCCTTTAGTATAAACAGTGTTGCCGTTACTTACTATTAAATATTCTTTTCTTCTACTTTAAAGCTAAAAAACTAAAAAAAATAAAGATCGTATTGTTACAAATAAGCCATTGCTGAATCAGGGTTTGAGTTTATAAGTGTAAATAAAATGTCAAATGATGGTCTTACACTAGATATTTTTATCGGTGGGGTGTATCCATTCCGCACTCTTCACAATGGGCTCGAGACACGTTTTACATAACATTGAAGTCTGTTGCGCTTCTCCCGCTTTGAAAGTTCAATCGTTCCTCTGTAGCTTGTGTGGGGTATAATTTAGAAACTAGGCAATTACGTTTAACCAAATATTCCAAATAGAATCTAAGTGTGATTTGTCAAACATTGAGGTAACATAACCATGATTTTTAATCAAATGGGGATCCTGAAGGTTCTACACTACTAACCGCTGTCCGTAAGGATCAAAAATCTTGGGTGGAAAGTGCTTAACAATGTCTGAAAATGCACTAGTATATAAGAAAGTGATGAATTTCATGATTGACATAGGTAGATTGTATGTTTTTCTAAGCGTGCATTTGGACAGTGAATTTGAGGAAATTTACTTACTCCGCGGTCATCATTTTCACATCGATTTGCAATTACTAGCTTTGGCAAGTATGGAGAATCTTGGGTTGCCGGTCTGATATCGGGCAAGTTTGGTGATTCGTAACTAAAAATTTTTTGGTCATCATATGTCAAAAGTTTTGTGTTATTTGGTGATGTCAGCTTGTACTTTGGGGTGATGTTTGTTTTTATTTCCTCTGTGAGAGTGTTTAAATGTGAAAGAACATGCTCAAAGTTGACATTTTTTCCTAGATACTGTATATAGTGAGTTAGTGGGTGTAAACCTGAAATAGTGTTGTCTCTAAATTGAAGACAAAATATGATTTAAAGTAAAAAGATTCAACGACATTTATAATAGTTTGAATTAAAAGCTCGACATGTAAGAGAAATTTCACTTGAACATGCTTTATGAACTGTAACATTGCTATTCTGTTTTAACCCTCGTCTTACCAAGTTTTATGGCATCCTCGATCATTGGCGTGAAGGGCCCTGACGCTTCTGTATTTTGAATCATGGGATAAGCTATGGTCCTCTTCTCTTTCCATTGATATCACAATAGTAATCACATACCTAGTATGTGCGTCACAATGCCGTCATAAGGTCCGCGAGTCTGCACTTTCCCAGAAATAGGCAAAATGTCGAGAATGGCAATGACTAGTTTGATGGGAATGACTATTTCATAAATAACGAGTTTTATAGCTATACATGGCACAATATTTTCAAAGATGTACCATATAATTAATCTTGGGTGGCAACCACCCTCTAAGCTTTGACGGCATTCCATAATCCTGATGAGGTTCTACCTTCACATTTCTTTCCGCTAAAATGGCGAAAAGATGAGAATTAATTGCCCGGATCATAAACAGTCGTTATTTGTTCAACTTTAAAATAGACAAATTGTTCGCTTTCAACGTTTTCTGGTTTAATTTAATGCCAAAATTAACTAATTGGATTCGCTACCAGTAATTTGAGAAGACTTAAAGGGGTGTGATTCGATTAGTACTGAGATCTTAAAAAGGATACAAATATTCCACAAGCTAGCCCTGAAACCGTGAAAAGAAGAAAAGTCGAGCTTCCCTCCGCGTCTTTCTAATTTAACGAGACCATCTTACTTTATTATTAAAAAAAAGGTGAGATCAATAATTTCCTTCCCTGTATGAGGAAGGGGAAACCAAAGTAGACTTTCTCATCTTCGCTTGAGCTTTTTTCCCAAGTTTTGAAAACATAATATCTGATCCTCAATGAATGATAAATAATTTCAGCGTGTAACCCACCTTAACCGTACCGTAATGGTCCCTAAGTAGGTTTTGGTTTTACGGGGCGGCGAAATAAGGGTATAAGTGCTGCCAAATATAAACACCCTTAAAAAGGACTCCCCACCCCTGAAATCGTTTGCCCAACTTTACAACGATTTGTACATTGTCAATAGATTACTAGGTGTGTTTTATTTGACATCTCATTTGTGGCGATCGAGTGAGTGCTGTTGAATTTATTCCCATTTGACCGATCCCACCCCAAGATTCCTCAAAGTTGCATTAAACCATATTGACACTTATACTTTTCACATCAATTGTCAATCATTGCAATCCTCTAATTCTTTGGGGGCATGACTGATTCTCATACTCTCTAGGGTTACTGCAACTTTTTAAATCCGGGGTGGTTCGGTCCCGTGGGCAGAACCTTACAAACAAACCCATCCAATGGATTGAATTTGTATCCCATTATGACCTTGACGATATTGCCTTTTTAGACCTAGCAAACCTACAGCCCGCAACAAAGGTAACCCATATACACTTTTAATCGTTGAAACGTGTTGAACATGTTTGGTACTTTTTACGCATTCTGACCTTTTTTTTATATGTTGACCATCCTGGAAACTTGCCCTTATTCACTGCTTCTGTGTAATTTTCTTAGATTTTTAGTATGATTATTCAAAATGTCAAATCATACCAAATTTCTGATTAAAGCTTTTGTTGCAATTATTCACCCTCTACGACGAAATTCATCTGAAATGTTGACTTCTATGCTTGGAGAGAGAGTGGGGGGGGGGTGGGGTGGGGGGGGTAGAGAGAGAGCGAGAAAAGAGAGAGAGAGAGGGAAGAGAGAGATAGAGAAGGTTCTGCTCATTTTGAAGCAGCTGCCAGTCTTTCAAGGCAAGTAGCACCTCTTGAATTTTGTAACTTTCATGCCTTAATACTCATGCCTGCGTTTCACTTTATCTTCCAGTATAGTATGACGGCGTGTGTGAGTGAATAAAAAGTGAGCTCGAAAGCTAATAAAAGATACGAATCAGCTATCAGGTTTATAAAACCATTGAAATTGATGAGAAGCAGCTGTACAATTCCTAGGAATTCACAATATGTAGAAATCTAAACCAGCTTAAAGACGCTTAGATACCTAGAGTTACGGGTTAAAGGTGCGCTTTAAAAGAAGAAGAAGAAAAAGCTATCTGATGAATCGCGTGTAATTCCCGGGCTATTCCTGATATTTTTGACACTCCCGCAGGAAAAACAGAACAGAACAAAGCTTTTAATTGCGATTACCCACAATGTATCAGCTCTATAGGATAATAAACACTCTCAATGGTAAATGATAGTAAACGTTGAGATTAATGAAAGTCGCAACAGATTTAAAGAGGGTAAGAAAAAGTAGTGAAAATATCAATATATTTCCAGGTAATATCAGTATAATCATAAACAATATATTGGGAATTCTCAAATAAACATAAGATCAATGAAGTGAATAAACTTCATGATAAATAACCACAATTTTTGTAGTTACTGAACGCATTGGTAATTCTGAAACCTCTTTTGCCAGTAAAATTATTTTAGAGAAAGAGAAATCCATATGTTAGCATTATTTTTTTAAAAATTCGTCGACGAACATTTAAAGACCCTTTAAATGGGGAAGGGGATAATCAACACTCGATGGCTTAGAACTTTCAGTGGTAATGACAGGAAGAAATATGTTAGGAATTAATAAGAAAAGAAAAAATACCATTTTGATCAAGTGCAAAACAAGTGTTAAATCTGTGATAATTTGTTAGGCGAACGCATAATAATAATCCATGCTGCAGGTCTATTGATAGCTGGTATCAACCTTGTTGTATTAGATATAATAATGTTTTCAGTGGTTTCTAGAGCAGTTTTTATGCTGATTTTGAATCGGATGGGTACCAGACGAGAAACTTCGAGATTTTTTTGTAGAAATGCAAAAAAATGACTACCAAAACACTAAAAATTCATGTGTAATTCACTCAAAATTTTTAGACTGTCTGGTTAAAACATTCATTGTGACCAATTAACATAACCATTCTGTAATCACGTAATTAGTGAATTTAATATGGCCGCCAATAAAATCTGGCGGCAGATTAGAAACTTGGTACCTATTCTCATGTTTTGACCGTCAAGAAATTAAAACCATAAGAAATATTTTCCAAAATGTGACAATTCTTTCATTATTAGCATCCAATATGGTTAACAATGACACTTACTCAGCGAAGAAAATAATCTAGAGATATGTATCTCTTTGTTTTTGGTAGGTTTTAGGCAAGGCATCAATTGGCACCATCTTGGGACATTGTTTATATAACGACTCAATAGTCTTACTGGGATTTTTGGAAGTGATCATCCAACTAAAAGCTACCAAAATATATCTTTAGCCTAAAACGTGAATGAATTACTGACCTTTGCTTACCTACATTGGCAGCCATTTTGGACGCCCATCTAGGATGCCATCTTGCAGATATCAATCACTTTGATTATCTTATACATGATATTTACACTGCTCTGAATTAAAGTGATATGCGCAAATATTACAGCTCTTGCCTAGATAGAGGAATTAATTATAGCTATTTTGGTGTCATATCGAACGGCTAATTGATTCGATTGATTATCAAATTATTGAAAGGGATTCATAATGGCCTCAATAATACAGCCTGTCTCAACAAAATGAGCAAGTGAAACACGCCCTCTTTGACAATTAGAAAATAATACTGTTGTGGCCCGATGCTTACATCACCGTCAAGGGCACAGGCTTGGCTTTCAAACGCCCTTTGTTCTGTTCAATTGGCTTTTTTAATCTCGAGATTATGTTCAGTTAACAACGAAAGGGTAAAATCACAATTGTGCCATTTTTACTAGGAAAGATGATATCCCAATAATTGGACCTCTTTGTTCTTTGTAATTCTGAAACTCTATTGAAAACTGATGATTGAAGAAATGTGAATGAGCAGCTCACCAATAGTTATCACACCTTCAAGATCAATACAATTACATACTGAGCAATTATTACATAACCGATCATTTGTAATCCTACAAATGAATGTTATTTTTATTAACTGTAATGTGGTATTTGGATACAACATTCCATTCAATTTTCTAAAACGTTGCACAAATGTTATTTTACCCTTTCATCTTTAACTAAACACTTTGAGATTAAAACAAGTAAATTGAATAGAGCCACGGCATTTAAAAGCTGCGACTGTGCTCTTGACGTTGATGTAAGCATCATGTCACAACAATATTTTCTAATTGCAAAAAAGGGCGCTTTTCATGATCCTAGCATCTTCACTTTTATTTATGATTCATTCGATATTCTTGAGAAAATGTTAATCCCAAAATTTCAGTTGATTCTGATGGTGCATTCTGATGTTATGGGCAACCGTACCCCATATGCAACCGTGTTGTATTTTCTGTCCATTTACGGACAGAAAATGCAGTTTGTCCAAAGTATTGGAATTAGCAGGGGTGAAGCCCATTCAAAAACCATTCGTTTCCGTGCTGGGCGCTGACATTTTAATATTGCACAAGGAATAATTATTAGTTTTGGGTGCTTTTATACAACATAATTTCAATTTGAATCCAACAATAATGTCCGCCCAATATCAGTTTGTTTGGATTTGGGTCTCTTGGGTGGTAATTTGTCCACCCTGCCACACAACGAATGAAATGACACTCAGGCGTCTAGATTTAAATACACCGCCTCAATGAATACATCTTTTCACCTAAGAGCGCGCATTGCATTATGAGAAAAAAGAGTATCTAAGCACAATGATCCAGGTGGCAACTATTATTACAATTACTACCTGGCCAACCTCTAAACCCATACAATGCAATTTGTAATACTATACCGATTATGTATATGCAAAGCGGCACCCCACAGTAATGTGGATAAGCGGGGTCAGCCATTGCTTTCTATGTTGGTACTCTATGTTTTTCTTTGTGGTCGGCAAAACAGCGAGACGATGAATTTCTAAGATTACGTAACGTTTTTTCCTCTCTAATCTCTATATAACCTCTTTGGGAATTAGCACGTAAGATAATGCACACATAATCTACCTTGGCTAACAGTTTAGATTGCTTGATGCAAGTCAGGAGGACGAGGTCTTTGATCACGAATTGCCCCTGTGAGGAAAGTCCCAGCGATTTGTTGAACCGAAACATCAAAATTCGTATTTTGGTATTTTTTGTTACTGGCATAGATGTACTAACATAACCTGCAAGTGGTTGGTTTGAAATCCGTGTATTAAAGATAAGGCAGTACTTTGTATACGATTCTGTAATTTCTAACGTGCGTATCAAAATTCGTATTCCGACTTGAGATAAAAAAAGCCTTTCCCGGTGAATATCCCAGATTTTAAACGTGATATTGTGCACCCTGATCAATACAGTTTGACCTCAAACACAAACATTGATCTCTATTTATTCTGTACTGTGTAAATCAGCTGTTTAGTGTAGATTTTGAGACGCCGCCGTCGCTGTATGTCTATTTGCGGGAGACGGTATGACAATTTCCCTCAAATACTTAATTTTTTTCACTATTTGGTGGTTTGCTTCTACATTAAAGCAGTTATATGGAATTGTACACACGTATCCCTGATTTATAAGTTTAAAAACATGTATTTCCACATTTTTTGATTCACTTGCATTATCGCTGCTAATCCCTTTAAGGAAAGCTTTTGAAAAGTAAGTAACCGTGGAGATATACAGGTTGGGGCTGGATGACGGAATTCATTAGCCAATTCAACAATTGAAAGACTGTCATTCAAATTGGATTGATGTAAGTGAGCTGAGGGATGTCGTGAAGAGAACGGGTATCTCGGTGTAAAGCTGAGGTCCTTCCTGGCCTGGTGGAGAATGGAGACTGCTGGAATCTTGATTTTATAGCCGCTAGAGATGATTAAACATTTCTTATCTGAAAGGTACATAACAGGCAATCCGACTCAAAGATATGCCTCCTTAAAGATTCGCGAAAATTAGGACAAAGTATCGTGATTGTTACAGCAGTTTAAGCCTAGCTGCTTATGATGTTTAGGGCCACACTAGGTATTATCGTTTCCATTGCATACCTAGAGTGTGGGCCTGCCTTGGAGAATCCTAACAGGATCTTCACATCAAGGGCAATCTTTAAAACTTTAACTAACTGGGTTACAACGGGTTTTGAATAGACTCAATGTCTTCTTAGATTCACTGCACCTATGGCGAATGTTTCAAAAAGGGCTGGATACTATTTAAAAGAGTTTTATGATAATACAGATCTTGTAATTATATGGCTTCAATTCTAAGGAAACAAATGCTACCATCTCGGGTCTTAAAACCATGCACCATCCATTTTACGAGATTTTCATTTTTTTTAATTCTTTTTATGTCATCAGATAGGAGATGAAAAGGAATACTTTCTTCGTGGTCTATAACTTTTCCTACAAAAACCAATACAGATACATTTCTATCACGTATTTCCGCCATGCATTGTGTTGTCAGATAGTTCCCGCGCCAAAATTAAATCGTCTGCCTTGTGCAGACTTCAGCTTTCCGAGAGTAGACAAATATTCCCCGTTTTATTCTTTAAGGTGGGTAAAACCCCAAACACCCCCAACCACCTGTTCCCTTGCTCAGTTCTAAAGTGATGTTAGTTTGACGTTAATTCAAATGTAATGTAAGCTTAAACATTAATTCAACTGACGCAATTCTAGTCTAGTGTACACTGTAATCTTCTCTGGGGGTAGTTTAGCTCTAAGTTGCTCTAAGAGAGCTCTTTCATATTTTGTGACATCTATTATGGAGCAATTTTAACTTCTTGTTCCATCCCGAAAAGCGTTTTTAATAGTAAGCTTCTCTGGGGGTAACCTACTTTTAACGCTTTCATTTGTTTGAAATTCAGTTTTGTTTTAAATATTTAAATTGCTTCCCTCTTTAGGAAGTAATTATTAAAACTTCATTTTCAATAAACGATTTGTGAATGGCGCCATTGATCGTGCTCTCTTTTGGCGTCATTTGATAGTTTGTATCTGAAAAAATCGGGCTCGCTAGGGAGATAGGTCAGTGGGGTCGCGCTAGGGTACTTGGGGCTAAGTGAACCTAAATAATGGTTTGGTTACATGATTTCAAAGCTCACTGGCACCGATCGCCAGCCTCGTCCCCATAAACTCAATTTTACGGAAGTTGCAATATTTTGGGTGTGAAAGTGTTCTCATTTCAAACTCTTAGGGCTAAAAATGTTTTGTTTAGATGGATGTATGAGCGAAAATGTGCTTCCATTGGGTCAACCAATATTAAAATTACACAGTACTCCAAATGGGCTTATCAAAAACACTTTAGTGCTCACATCAAAACGGATAAAATATCCGTGCGAAACTTACAGAGGGGTCTAGGGTTAACCCCAATCAAGAGAAAACTTAATTGATTAAAGTGTCTTAATGAAATTACATCGCATGGGACATTGTAATAGTTTGGTTAGCACTCGCCACAAAAACTCTCTGGATTTCACAGGAACCTATAGACCGTATTCAATAGGCAGCCATGTTGGTTGGTGGACAAGATAGGACAAATTCCAGTACTACAATACATTGACCTGTTAATGATCCCTGGGCAATCGCTAAACATGGATCGATGGACAGGTATTTTATTTTAGTCCTGGAATGTATACATCTTGTCCACCAACATGTCTGGTGGCTGACGTCATATTGAATCGGTCTATAGTCTCTCAGCAGATATTTTTAAAAATTTCAAAATAATGATTCTTAGCATATTCAGCATGAAAAAAAAACAACACTCAGCATGAATACAAAAAACCTACACCGGGTTTACAAAGTCTGCGGGGTGGGTTCAAGAACTCGAGAGAGGTCGACCAGAACAATTGACCCATTTAGCTGAAAATACCCGGTGGTTTATTTTTGCACTGATAATAAAGTTACACGGTCTGTAACACAAATTAATCTTAGGTGTGGTTTTGCTTGCTTCACAAATGACCGGTCATTTTAAGCACTGACATATACAAAATCTACCAGGGCTGCAAGGGCTAAATGAGGACAGAAATAGAAAGAAATAGTCAAACTTGCAAATCATTTTGTGACCTAAGCCTAAGATCCAAAGGTTGTATTTTGTTATCATTTTGTATATGGTAACGTATTCTTCAACCCTGATTCTCGTACCAGACCATGGCCTCTATTTCGGTTATCAATCTTGTCTACCTACAGTGTTTACAATATAAGACTTGTTGGACTAATTACCTTCAGTTTAGAAATATGCGTGAAATATCATGTCCTGTCATATTTCTGTAAAAACCACGTCCCCTTTTTTGTTATTTTGTGTAGCCAGTTAATCCCTTTACAGTTCTTCTTCCCTTCTTACATTCACAATCGGTCAACTGTATGGTCGAAAAAAAGCTCCCCCCCCCCCCCCAAAAAACACGAAGATATTCCAATTCATGGTTATTACATTACTTATTTTAATATACTGTATTGGATCTTGTATTATCATTCATACTACTGCTAAATGTAAGTTTAAATTTCTAGTTAATGCCATTTAATTTCTTCTTCCAACGATGACTGAGCAATATTTCGTCTTGACGTTTTCAATTCCATTTAAATTAGGGTAAGACTTAGCTCGGTTTCCGTTTAGCTTCACGGTTCCTAGCAAATTAAGGAGATAATAAATATCTGTAGTTGTTAGTGACCAAGCTAAATCTCCATATTAAAGGTGTAACAAGGCTAACAAGGTTAAACCGTGTTCGGAATGGTCAATTACCTCCAAAACTAAGTACAATTAATTATAAAAAGATCGTCAGGACCCGGATTTTATGCAAAAAAGTGATAAAAAGATACGTTCAGGATTTATACACGTTGTTTTTGCAAAGGGAGGTTTGTCGCTATGTGATGGTAAATGAACCATTAGACATAGAATAGACTTAGCTGGGAGTTTACCTATGCATGGTTATTTGTTTTCTGGTATATTAGGAAAAAGTTCATTAAACTAGGATTTAGATTCAAATTTAAAGAGTAAATACGCGGAAAAAATCTCAAAGTTGGCCCCAAAATATATGCAAAAATTGTGTGGGTGTGTTATGATATTAAAATTGGATCGATTAAGCCAAATTAATTGTCGAGCTATGAGTGAAAAAATATTGGCGAGGCCATAAACTCTGACTCAGAGATTTTCTGAATCTATTTTTTTAAATATATTAATTAAAAATATTCAACTAGAACTAAAGTCACGAAGAATTCTCAAGTCCTAAGTTTGAGATGATCGGAATTTCAGGTGATGCAGTAAACATTTCTGTGTCGTATAAACAGTGTCTAGGATACTGTGTATTAACAAAATTCCGGATCCGGAATTTGTAAACAAAGATGTGATTTTCTATAGAAGGAATTCGATTTGGCTTAGCTATTTCACACAGTGATTAGTATATGGACAAGCATTCTGTACATGCAAAAAACACAATTTGTTTGAAAATTGAGGGCGCCCTCATCGGGAAATCTCTGAGTCAGCCCTTTTAATTTTGGGCGTAAGTTCATACAATTTTATCACTATCAAGTTTTGGATCCGATATTTCACACCCCTTGGACTCCCCCAAACATGATAATGTCAATAATGGGTCGTTGTATATAAAAGACCATCTACCGTAAATATAATTTTACGTTCATTAACCAATGACCTGATAATCACGCCAGCCCTTTGAATCGGTTGGTACTTTCTGACTCTGAAAAAAAAAAACCCAAACATTAGACCCCCTCAGGAATCTGTGGTTTAACGGCTGCTAATGGAGACTGATATCTCTCAGCCAGGAGCTAGTAATCATTTTTAACACATCACATTACAAAAAGGTTTGAAGTGATTAAATACGTTGACAGCCTGACAGGGACCCTTGAAATGTGCTTCTTTTAAGTGCTGCAATGGTGCCTTAAGGAGATGGGCCAAGACAATTGTGTAACAGTGTCAAATTTTTTAAAATAGATCCAATCGTGTTTTTTGTAAAACGATAAACCATGCACTCGCCTGTGGTCAGTGCCACTGTTATAAAGCGTAATTCCAATAATTACGAAAAAAAAAAAATGTTTGATTTTATGTCTTTGAACCTACTGTTCTCTAATTCGAAGACATAGCCGAGACTGTGGTACAGTCTAGCTTAATGTCCACTCTAGAACTTGTTTAGTCGATGGGACTGTCCTTCTATGTCTGTTGTTTTGGTATTCTCCATCGGGGGGCTAAGGGGAACCAAGTGTAAATATATTCCTTCCCACATAATTAATTATGTAAAATCATATAATCGTCTGTTCCCATCAAAATAAAAACTGGCACATTTTCTTGCAAAGAATCAAATGTCACTTCAATTTCATTTCCCCAATACAATGACAGTGGATTCGTTATGAACGTCTCTGGACGCCTAAGGTCAGGAATACCTTCAAACACAAATAACGAGCCTTGTGCACAAAATTGATCTAATATATATACTAAACAGTTTTTATGATCTTTGCTTATTTGGTTCAAGAATTTGGTATGTCCAAAACTACATAAATCAGAATTACACAATTACACACAATTTTAGAATAATTTGTAACAAGAATGTCCCTGATGTCCCATGTAAGCGTTGGCATTTACGATATGTCCTCACACGAGATCCAAAATGACCGCGCACAGTTCATACAAAACTCAGTAAATACTTCCCAGGTAAGCTTCTCAGTCCTGAAGGTCATCTGTCCAGCAGTTCAGACGACGGGCTTTCCCTCGACGACAAATGGTCCACAATAATAAATCCAGGTAAATATATCACCATCAGTCTGTCGCAGTCCTCATATAGGAACCACAAACTGAATCCGTCGTTTTGTGATTCCCAAACTGAAAGCTCTTTGGCTTAAAAACGACAGCAGACAATTTAGCTATCAACTCCGGCGGCATCCAAATATTAAATCCTGCACTAGATGTAGAACTCAAATCTAACCATTATTGTAAGAGAAAACTATACTATAATTATCCTTATAGCTCCAGACTCTATTTCAGCTCCTCTGATTTCAACTGCTGGCATAGATTCCGTACTCATCTCTATATTATTGACTTCACAAAGCTAGATTCCCCTTTCTAACAAGTATCATACATCATTCTTTGCATAACACGACCGCACCATCAAATCAGATTTCACAATCTAAATTACATCACTTCTATATAACTTTGTGGGGGAAGTCCCAGATCTTGCAATGTTTTGATCTTTTAAAACATAAACAAGCTTAGTCACTACTAGTTTTAGCATTCTTGGGGAAATCCCCCACTTCCCCTATTGTGCACTCTAAACAGGTGCACCTGCATAAACAACTAGGGGTATTCCCTTCTCTCTTTTTATAGTAAACAAAATACTTTCCCGTGAGAAATTCTCTTCTCAAATAAAATTGAGAAATAATGTTTTTAAAAGTTAATCAGAAAATGGATGGCCATATAACATCCTCCCCCCTTAAAAGAAAATTTAATGAAATGAAAATTTTCCAAAATCGCTTTATACCTTAACCATTTTGGGTTAATTTTTACATACAGTTTACACAGTGTAATTTTACACTTTTATATTGTTCTTGCATTGCTGCCTTCGTCTAGATGACATAAATGTAATCAATTCCTGAACAATTTAGGCCAGCTTGGACAAGGCATCTGCCAAGACATTATCTTTTCCTTGCTATGTCCTTATGTCCAGATTGTATTCTTGGAGAGTTTAACTCCACCTGACAAGTCTCTGATTTCTGTCTTTCATCTTGTTGATGAAAGTCACGGATTAGTGATCCGTGTACACTAGGACTGGATGCACTGTTGTACTCAAGTATCTTCCAAATTTTGCAATGACAGTACAATGCAAGGCATTCCTTTTCCTCAATTGTTGAGTAGTTGTTCTGATTTTGTCACAACTTTCTTAGAGTAATAACATACAGAATGATCTACATCATTTTCATCTGCTTGCATGAGACCTCCACCACAGCCGACATCACGGCATCAACTGCAACTTGAATTGTTTCTGAAGTCTGGCGCAATCAAAACTGGCGCCATTCATCAAATAGCTTGATTTTCTCAAACCTTTTTGGCATTGTCGGACCAGACAAATTTTGCGTTTTTCTCAGAAGGTTGGGTCACGGACACTCAATTTCTGAGAAATTTGGAAGTATTTTCCTGTACTACCCGACCCATACCTAGCATCTCATGAGATCCTTTTGCTTTGTGTGTGGGGAATTCTCAATTGCTTCAACTTTTGCAGTGATTGGCCTAATTTTCCCTTGCCTACAACATGCCCTAAGTATGTTACATTTTGCATTGCAAAATCACTTTTACAGATTCACAGTTAAACTTGCCTGAGATAATTTCTCAAACAATTGATGGAGCTGTCCCATGTGGTTCTTCACATGTTTCACGTACACAAGGAATGCGACATGGCCTCACAATTTTCTATGTCCTGCAACTACTCTGTTCACTAATCTTGAAATGTTGGCGGCAGAATTTATTGTAACAAATGCCATTCTTTTGTATGGATAGGCATCGGGGTGTTACAAAAGCTGAAATTTCTTGGCCACGGTCAATGAGGGAACTTGCCAATACCCCTTTCAACAAATCAAATTTTGCTAACAAATTTGGCATTTCCAACTCTATATATGCAATCATCAATCCGTGTGATCGGATATGAGTCGGTTTTTTGGAACAGAGGTTGAACTTTACGAAAATCTGTGACAACGAAAGACCATCAAGTTTTGGAACCAGAATACACGGGGAACTCCATTCACTATTGCTTTTTGCTCTTTACTATCCCATTTTTCTAACATGTATTTCACCTCATTCCTTAATGTTGCAACTTGATTGGATTCACCCTATAAGGATGTTGCTTACAGGCTCGGAGTCCCTACATCTATGTCATGGGTTATGAGCATGTTGTCCTCACAGGTACACAGGAAATGTTTTTCCCACTCATGAATTAACTCTGTCAATTCACCTTGTTGACTTTGTGGAATGGCCTAATTTCTTGTCTAAATTGGCAAGTATGTCCGAATTTTGCAATTTGACCCATAATCATTTCTGTGTTTACAGTGCTGTTTTGTCAAATTCTAACTCTGTGACGTCCACCATTTTGTACAACGTCAACTCCTAGATGACATACACATCAGGCCTTTATGTCATCATCTCTCATTATAATTCTTTGAGCATATTATGTGACATAATTGTCGACTTTACGTCTACCTGGGTTTTTGATCACATAGTCAAGGTCTCCCACTTTTGTTCTCAATCTCAATATTGTCCGGAATACGTGCTGCAAGGATGCCCTTGTAATTGGAAAAAAGTGCCAAGACTTTGTCACCCGGCCTGAATTCTCTGTTCCTAGCATCTTTGTCATACCATGTTTTCATTTTTGCCTGACTCTGTTTGAGATTTTGGTTTGGCACTTTCTGGGCTCTTTGGAGCCTGTGTCTGATTTGAGACACAGAGCCTAACAAATTCACATCAGTATTTTCCCACACACCACGTCTCTTCAGTAGTTTCAATGGTGCCCTAACTTTGTGACCAAACCCCAACTCAAATGGACTGAATCCTAATCACTCTTGTACAGCCTCCCTGGTAGCAACTACAGAGATGAACTCCCTCATCCCATCCCTCTCAATTCAAAACAATAGTTTTTGATCATTGTTTTTCAATGTTTGGTTGGTACCTTTCTAGGCCCCTGGGATTCTGGTGGGTATGCTGAAGAACTGTACTGGGAATTCCCAACTGGTCCATCACTTGTTTTGTAACAACCTTACCCATAACTTTGATCCTTGATCAGACGGGGGGGAGGGGGGGGGGGGGGGGGGGGGTGAACTGTATTTGGAAGGCCTACTATGGGGTGAAAACTTTGTTAGCGCTTTCACAATACTTTGTGCCCTACATATTTCTAAGTTATAGCCTCAGGCATCTGTGAAGTCACACATGATGGTCAGTATTTTACTGATTTCCTGACTTGGTCCATTTTGGCATTGGCCTACGCATCATTAACACCCTACTAAATGGCTAATCAAATGCTGGTATTGGTTCAATGAGCAGTAGGAATTTTCTGATTAGGCTTGCCCACCATTTGACATGTTGACAAGTCTTCAATACTCAAGACACCAAAAAAATCTTTTCTGAGTGTAGGCACCAAAATGAGCTGCTACTTCTTCTCATGTGTTTTTCTCACACCTAGTGTCCTGCCATGGGCTATCATGGGCTATGCCTATTCACTTCCCTAGGTATCCTTTGGCACTACAATTTGATGTACGACCTTCCATTCCTCACGACAAGTGCATCGGGTGGCCGCCATTTTCATGAGGACCCCATTTTGCTTGTAGAACATACAGAATTTGCTCGGCTTTCTGTACGACAATGCTCCTCTCCTAATTTCCTAAGTTCTGGGTCGTTGTGCTGCTCATTTACCATCTTGTCATGGCTTAAGGGTCCTCCTTTACAGTCCCTAACCCTATCATGCTCTGTGCTGGATTTTCATTGTTACCATCTTGTCACTTTGTTTGTGCTCAGGGCTGATTTTCACTACTTGGGATTTAGTCTCCCCGGAAGAGGGAAGAGGACCTCCAAAGTCCTCTAATTTTGAGAGAAAAGTATCTTCTAAATTGGGGACCAAGTCATCCCGACGCTCTTCCTATGTGCATGAGTATTTTGACTCATCACCTCCTCACTATTTTCCTGTTGCTTCTGGTCATGACCTAGTTACTGCCCAGCTGGGAAAATGTCAAGTTTTCCTCATCAAACTTATCCACAGTACAGGGCACCTGGGAACTATGGGATCTGGGAGTACTTTCCCCCCTGCCAAATCATTCAACAACATGGATACCCCTTACTGGGTTTCTGTCCTAACCCAATTGTGACATTGAAAACCAGTCCTTATTTCAAATTCATTTTGTGAAGAGGGACACTAAGACACTCCATACCTATCCCTGAATCAACACTAGTTCTGTGGAACTCTCAATATCATGGGAATTGCAGCTTCCAATATCATGGACTGCTCGCAGCACGTTGCCCGCCGGATTCTAATGGGTTTTGATCTAAACTATCACCTGAAAGTGACACAAATCCCCCAAAACAAAAGGCTTAAAGTCATGCCTTACTTTTTCTGTGTCAATTCCTTTTGTGGGATTTCTTGTTTCTGACAGAAGAATGAAACTTTTTGACCTCAAGTAACTGCACAAACTATTGTTTTGAATCACTTTTGCTTTCTCCATTTTTGTGGATAGCCAGGTATCTCCCAACACTTGACTTGTATTTCCTGGCTTTTTAGCAGTGATGGCATGAACTGTGATTTGGGTCCCATCCCATGTTTTCTGATTATGAGCACCAGTACTTTCTTTACTCCCCTTTTCATGAGAACCTGACTGGGATTTCCCCTCCTGAGTGCTACCATGAGACCTTTGTTAGAAACCCGACTATTGGTTGTATTTTGTGGTACCTAGTAATTCTTGGCTAGCCTACAGTATGACTATTTTGTGTGTTAATGCATAATCGTCGGCCTTTTACGGCTGCTGCACGCCAAAACTGTCATTTTGTTTTCATCCAGATGGTGTTTTGAATCTATGTAGACACTGTTTGAACTCTTCAACTATAAACATCAACTCCCTAAGTTGACCAATTTTGCCCGACTTCTTTTGAGGAAGCCAGCGATCAAACATTTGTTCCTTTACCGGGCACATTCAACTGGGCTGTCATCGTTTTCGACAAGACCTGATTTTTGTCTATCTCCTCTTGCCCCATTCATATGCTTTGAGCACTACATCATAATCACTACATCTGTCTAATGACATTGCCGAATATTTTCTCGCGTTACCAATGACACTGACTGTAGCAACAAGGTCCCAAGATTCATGGCAGTTTCAAGCTAGTGGCACTTTTCTCAAAGTGTACGAAGTATTTGTCTACTTCTTGTTCCTGAATTTTTGGGAACTAGGCGGATATTTTTCCGCCGATCAAAACCAGATTTCTTGGAAGAGTCTGATGAGATAGCCTGTTGTTTCAATTTTGCTAACTCTAACTGAGCTTCCAGCTCTTTCTGTTTCATCTCCATTTCCATTTCCTTTTGTTCATTTCATTTGCAATTCCATTTCTTTTTGTTGCATTTCTTTTGCATCTGCATGTGCAATTTCTTTTTCCAATTCAATTTGCAAGTTTTCCTTTTTTTTTTTTTTTTTTTTTTTTTTTTTTAATTTTACTGCATCACTCGTGCCCTGTGCCTGAACTTCCTGAATCTATCAAATAGAATCATCCCAAACAATCTCCTGAACAAACTTTTCAATCAAAATTATTTTTGAGGACCTGCTTTCTCAGCGCATGTTGTTGCCTCAAGTCCTAAATGCTTGGCTATTTTCATTACTCAGGCTTTCTTATGCTCATCAACCTTCTCCAAGTTAATTTGCCTGATGAACACTCCTTGATCAACCTCCATTGTGATTGTACTCTACACACAGTATACTAACTTGAACCAAACTACAAGTATACATTACACACTCACACATTTGTATCCAATGTGCACAATGTTTACTATATAATACACTTTTAGGTGTGTAAATTGTTGACAATAGGCTCAAATTATCTTCAATTCAATTCAATTCCCGGACGAGCCCCCAATTCCTGTTATGAACTCTCGTGGACGCCAAGGTCATAAATACCTTCAAACACAAAAAACGAGCCTTGTGCACAATGAATCAATTATCTATAATAAACAGTTTTAATGATCTTCGATTGATTTGGTTCAAGAATTTGGTATGTCCAAAACATTACATAAATCATAATTACACACTTTAGCACCAATTTAATTTATACTAATTTGAAACAGAATGTCCACTGATGTCCACATGTAGCGTTCAGTTCACGTCTGTCCTCACTCGAAGATCCAAATGACATCGCACACGTCATACCAAACTCAGGTAATAATTCCAAAGGGAATCTTACTCAGTCCTGAAGGTAATCTCGTCGCAGTTCAAGACGACGGGCTTTTCCCTCGACGACAAATGCCACAATAATAAAATCAGGTATATCTCCATCAGTCTGTGCTATGTCCTCATATAGGACCACAAACTGGACATCCTTTTTGATTCCAAACCTGAAGCCCCCCTTTTCTTTGGCTTAAAACGACAGCATACAATTTAGCAATCAAGCTCCCGGCGGCATCCAAATATTAAATCCTGGCACTAGATGTAGAACTCAATCTACCATTATTGTAGAGAAAACTATAGCTATAAGTATACTGTATAGCTCCAGTTCAGCTCCTCTGATTTCAACTGCTGGCAGAGATCCTTACTCAATCTCTATTTAATATTGACTTCACAAAGTCTAGGTTCCCCTTTCTAACAATAATCATTACAGCATTCTTATGCATAACCGACCTTGCACCATCCACTCATATTGCACAATCTAAATTACAACTTTCCTATATATACTTTGTGGGGAATTCCCCAGATCTTGCAATGTCTTTGAATCTTTCAAAACATAAACAAGCTGAGTCAGTTACTAAAGTTTTAGCATTCTGGGGAATCCCCCACTTCCCCTAATTGTGCAAATCTAAACAGGCTGTCAGCCTGCTACAACTAGGGTTATTCCCCTTTCCTCTTTTATAGTAAAACAAAATACTTTTCCCTGAGAAATCTCGTCTCAAATACAATTGAGAAAATAATTTGTTTAAAAGTTTACATCAGAAAAGGAGGCATATAACAAACGGGCCCATAGACTTCAGCAAACAATGGAGTTAGAGATATTCAATCACCGGCACGGTATGCGGTGTATAAAAAACACTTAAATTCCTTTCATCCGGGAGTGCAGTACCATGTTATATTGTCGCGCAGCTGAAGAATTTCAGCTGTGTTTACGCTCTCCAATTTAGACTGAGTACTTTTCAGGACAAATACTTAACCTCAGTCACAGATAAATAATATTGAGCTTCTATATGCGTGTTCAATTAACTTTTTGGCCTTATTTTTCATCATTTATTAGAAAAGGAAGAAACAGAACAAACATCAATGAGGAATGTTTGCTGGCAGCTTTGACCTAACAACTTGTTCAGAACCAAAATCCGTACTATTGTCTTAACTTCATTCCTATTCAATTTCCCGCGTTTTCAGAAGACAAATTTAGTTCAACGTACCCTATATGATAATGTACACTGTTTAGTTATTGTGAGAGAGGACGGTATTTGTCACTCAACCCGAATCGTGAGGTGGTAACACCTGGCTATAACCATGGCCCTACATACCCGGCCCATTGTAATAGTCTTTAGTCTCATGGTTAGCTGAAGTCTATACATTTCCATCGTCTCTGATATTGGAAAAGAATGGAGGTGACATGTTAATATATTTTTAATAAATGTGCCAGTTTTTATGTGCGGGAACAGACGTTATGTGATCGTAATAAGTTATTATGAATTTACACTGGTTTCCCTTACCCCCAGATGGGGACTACAAGAATTTGTTATACAGTTGGTTATTTGTTCACGTCCTATGGTCTATGTGTAGTAGTGCCATTTCGGGGGATTTAGATGAATACCTCACGATTAGAACTCAAATATTCAATATGCATCTCTGAATGGATTGGTAAAACAAAGAATTCATATCATAAATTTGAACAGGTTGCAAAATCTATAGACACTCGCATTGAAGAATTGTAGTTTGGGTTCCATGCGAAATCGTTTGTGTTCTATACATATGGAAAAATGAGTGAGTCACCAAGTGACCGCCGTGCATTACTCCAATTACCTCATATTAGTCTTTTGGATGGGTCCACAAGTCCAATGGATCCATTCGCCAAAGTGTTATAATTACAGGTAAATCAGAAGACAAGTGCTTTAATACAGCTTGAAATTAGACGTCTACGATAACTTCAGGTTGACGGGAACAAACATCGTTACGGATGCTTAAAAAGTACATCACAATATTTTATGATCCAAAATTTTATACTGAATTAGTTGTTGAAATGAACTATGAAAACAAATCTTTTTCAACCCGAATTATTCATACAGATAAATACATCAGCCAATTTGAAAGTGTAGGAGACTAAGTGTCGCCGCTTCTATCTTGGCCATATGTTAAATGACCGTTTGATATTGCCCTAGATTGACTGTGTAGATTTTCTACAAAACAACTCGAATACAATTTATTTAGTCAACTGTGGTTTACAGACCAATTGTTCACTTTTATATTTGTAATTGTTCAATGATTAATAAACCTTAATTCGGTTTGCCCTAGTTATTTCAAAAATATTAAGAAGGGACTATACTCGATGGTGCAGATTGGGTACAAAGAAATACAAATTTTACATTCAGCAGCCACCATCGACCTGTTAACATTCCTACGATACCGCATTTCAGAGAAGAAAAAGTGAAATTCCAACGTCTTATAATTTGCGACTTTCTATATGAATTGGGCTAATAAGGCAAGGTAAATAATTTTGTTTAAAGCTAGAGTAACAAATAAAAAACCTTTGGTTGCTAACGTTTTATTACACGTTGGAAATATAAATACTAAAACAACAAGTAGAGTAAGAGTAAAATTTTAGCCATTAATCCGCCCTTATATACCATAATGCCAAATAGATTTCCGCTGCGAAACACAAGTAGATATATGATATAAATGCTGCCAATTATCTTGCAATATGCGGTTCCTTCTTCATAAATGAGAGTGTTCCGTCGCGCCGACAACGACGCGTACAAAACGTACTTTGATTCGGTAGATGCTGTCTTCATTATCAAAAAACATGGGCTAGTGGCCCTCGAAATCTATTGTTTATGAGCTGCCTTATAAACAATTTGAATTAACTAGGTTTGGACAATAAGAAAATTGCTTACGGCACGATCGTCCGCCATACATTTGATGACTAAGATAAAACTGAGAAAGGGAAAGCGTGAAGATAGAATACAAGAAAGATATGGCTAATTTTATCAAATGGAGCTTTTAAGCAAGACTGAAGCTCGAAACACTCGCCCACAGACTATCTTGAGCCCAAAAATAAGTAAAAAAAAAATAAGTGCTGATTTGGTAAAAAACTCTGGGTTCAATTTTAGCAAATGCACCCTATTTTACGAAAATTAATTCGCATAACATCTTCTTTAGAAAGCATACTAGGGGGCCTATTGTTAGAATTGGCCGTAAATTTACGCTGTTTTGTTAAAAAACATGTTTAAGAGACAATCCACAACAAAAACAAAAACAAAATGAATTAAAATAAAACAAAAATTAATCAGCGAATCAACCGAATCTAGCACAAACGTCAAGATCGTATTTTTTAAGATGCAATATGAACATACAAAGGACAATTATGACGCAATTTGATGGCGAATCCATGGTAGCTAGGGTTTCCTCGGTTAAGGTACATACACACCTTGAGACAAGTATTATAGCCCTAAGCGACTGCTGATTTAGTGTTTAG
>JAMKCH010006608.1:0-40083 GCA_023653785.1 Ophioderma brevispina | reverse complement strand
GATTTAGATGACAAAAAAAAAAAAAAAAAAAAACCCCCCCCCCCGGAAATAACCCCCCTATATTGAGGATGCGTTCAGGATTCGGCCTTTTTACCTAACATATTTTTATTCCTCATAAAATTTTGATCTAGAAAAACCACATGAGATAAACTTTCCTTCCAGGTGATACCTGGCTCATTTTTAGCCCGGACTACTAGCAATTCTTTAAAGTAAATAGGCAATCCAATACTGATTGTATGCCACTATTGGCAAATAATAAACAAATTTTGTACAAAAACTGACTGATTGCTTGTCTTTGAAAGGTCATCACACCCTCACCCCTCTTCTATTAACCTAAATCTATCTTGTGATCAAATTAATATCTGGGACAGCTCTCTGGCATTTCCACTCCTACAATTTGACGTTAACAGGCCAAGCTGACATTACTACACAGCAATTTGAATTAGATGACATCCAAGACAGCAATCTGTTTTCTTAATGTAGTTTTGAGGACACATGTAGCCCAGTGGATAGAGAGCTTGATTCACACGCCAAAGGTTGTGAGTTCAAGCCCTGCTACGGCCAACGTTTTGTTCCTTTGAGTAAAGTACTTTACCTCAATTACTCCTCTCTAACCTAAGGTACAAATGTGTACTGCATGCACCGGCATTATTCAATGCTGGGAAGGTAATTCACCGCCCTTTAATTATAATGAGGGTCACAGCTGTTTGAAGGTCTCATTTATTATGACAAAACCAGAATAAAACAAAATATATCAACGGCGACATTATTTGACAACTAATTTGGATTATTTGTACCACTGACTTCCTCCTGTGTAAATTTTACAAATTTCATTGCGGGCAAATATGCTTTTTCTTTAAAATCTAGTTTAACACGTCTCTCTATGGAGAATGGGCATATAGAGGGTGCTATAACATACAAATCATGACCTTTGTATGCCTATATGGCAAGATTCCTGCAATGGATTTTTCTGATTTTTGCACAGGTTATAGCTCTTGCATGTCCCTAGCTACAACAGTTGTCAAAATTGTGTCGCCACTGCTTAAAATTGCTCTTAAAATAAAAGAAACAATTTGCATGGGGTCAAACAGCTGTGGGGTGTTACATAATGAGGGTTTTACACCTCTTGTAAAGTTCACTGTTGTTTTTTTTTAAATCTAACCTGATCGAACTGTTGTGAAAATGCTCCCATTCATATTGCAGACAGAGGTTCTCCTTGCAAATGGTGAAACTTTTCAAAGGGCAAATTGACCCACTGTAGAGAAGGTTGAGTGACCCTTCTACAGCAAAATTGTATGGTGGAGTCTGGCCCAATGGAGTACCCCATGTGCACAGGTCCACCCCCATTAACCTTATTTTTTTTTAATGTAGGTTTTAAATGGTTTAATTTAGCAGGATCCCTAAGAATTCAATTGAGACACTCATGTTTTGCAAATTTCTCTAAAAAAAAGTATTCTTTGCAAAAATATGCAGCTTTCAAATCCCCAACTCAACCTGCCAGGAAAACTTGCGGATGTAGTTTAAACCGCAGGGGTTACCAAAGCCTAAATGGGGGACGTACTGCAAATATGGGCAGAAAAATTGCACTTCTAGTAATGAAAAGCCCATTCTTGATGTTAAATTTGCTATTATTTAAAAAAAAAATAATGTTTCCAATATTTCTCCAAAATTGGCTGAAACCTAAACCCAACCCAGAACTGTACCTACATGAAATTGCCAACCAGAAGAAACATAACTGCTCCATCCATTGCTGTCATCCATGTTTTAGTTCTACCAGTAGTGAGGCAGCTACAACCCACAACTACATCTAGTTTTTTGGAGGTTTTTATTCAAACTTTTATATTCTTTGGTACCTGAACAACTACATATTATTATCCCCCCCCCCCACATGGAGAAGTATTCAGTCAAGTTTCTGTTTTTTGAGTAAAAGCAGCAAAGAACAAAGACTGCATAACCTTCATCATATAAAGAAAAAAGCCCCTGCACAAGAAAACACAACCACTTTGCCTTCCAGCAATACAATTTTCAAATGATAACAATATTACATGCTGGAACGCAGACATACTGAAATTTCCCATCCTGATTTGACACACTGTCAGGAAAACAAAGTTACCCTACAGGGAGCCAAAGCCGTATGATTCTCAAATGGCGTATACAGCAAAGGCAATATTTACTGAGGCAAACAGCATATCCATTTGGCGATGCGATACAAATGACACGCGGGAATTGAAATAACAGCCGTTAATTTCAGTGGAGAATGGTAGCGAGTGGCGGTTGGTGATTTCAATGCGTAATGGGTGCTCCAATTCTTTTTCTGGTAAAAAGCTTTTTGTTGCAGTCCATCTGCCCTGAAAACAAATCTTTATTAAACCTATCCACAATGGTGTCAACTACCAAATCGCTTACTCCATATAACGATAATGACAACGACAAGTGGCACGTTTGCATACGTATTCCCAATGATTTCTCACCTAATGTCTGTTCAGTATGACACAGAATTTTGATGGTTTCACTTGGCCACTGAAATTTCATATGGCAGGTGTCATTGTATGTGTAGATTTGACTGTATTTTTTGTTAAGTGTTTATTTGGGGAGTGACAACTTCAAATTGATTTGTTTTACTACAGAACAAATTGTATGATTAAGTCACCTCATTTATTTTTTCCTCCTTAAATGTGACTTTGTATATTGTGAATGCCAATTTTTAGATAAATTATGTTTGTCTTTGTTTTTTTTAGGTTTTTGCAGCATTTAAAATAATACTTATTACTTAAACCATAGTTTAACATTTTCTCAAATATATACCAACATTTTTTTGCAGAATTGGACAAGGGTTTTCTAATTCTTCCAGAAAGCCATAATTCCCCAGCACGGCAATGCTCAGACCATTATTGTCATGTGAGTGCAAGAAAGACCTTGTAAGTGCAATAGCTGCCATGTGATACATTTATGTGCTGCCATGTATTAGGATAACTCTCACTATATCTTTCCTTGAGTCAGTGGCTCTTGAAAGGGTTTTTCAGGCGACTTGAATGTGAGAATACAAAAAAAAAAGCATTTCTTTAAAAGGATTTTAATTCTCCTAATGTCTCCTTTCCCCTCCAAAAGATTTCACTTATTTTCTCCTCACCTGGCGTGGGTGTCAAAGGTGGTTCAGTGGTAGGCCTTGGCACATAGTTATCGGTCACATTTACATTACAGTAGTCTCCTTTGCAGCAACAAAATCTGCTGGTGATATTGTGTACAAGTTGTAGAGAGTGTATCGGAGGTTCTGTGGATGTACATGTGGGTTGGCTGCAGTTACGGGTGATGTCGGGATTGCTCCAACAACCTGAGATGAAACAAGAAAAGGAGGAAAGTGAACAAAATGGTTAATTGTGATTTTCTTTTACATTTATCCCATACAATCCTTAAAGGTGCAACGAGAGATTTTTGGGAACCCATATATTGTGTCATACGTATTGATTTCATATAGATTAGACCCCCAATAGATTTCTTACTTTGTCTTTGGTTACAGAAATACATTAAAAGTGAAAACAAAACGGCAACTTTCATTTGCTTAATTTCAATATAAAACATAGGCTGAATTTAGTATTTGCTCCTATACGAAAATAGAAATTTCACAATTTTTGTACCAAAGAGATATTTTTCAGCTTTAAATCCTTTCTCATGGGGACATTTTTGATAAAAAGCTTTACATTGGTGCAAAAATCAGAATTTTCATATTTTTTAGGGATACCTGTTATGTCAAATCTCTCGTTGCACCTTTAATACTTTTGCTGGTCCCGAATGTGCAAAGCCTAGTAATGCATTTGAATGTCACTAACCTACTGACCGACTGATTGACACACAGCCATTAAATTTTAAATGCACTTTCTTGCTGCAAAAGGATGACCCACAATGCATTTACATTTTGTCTTGCGAATTCCGAGAAGGACTAGCCATTGCCATAGCAACATAATGAATAAAGTGGACTGCATTGGCAGGCACCAACAGGCTAATTAAGATTGGGAATCCCTGATTCATATTGTAAAATCACTGAGGGAGTTATAGTACATTAAAAACAAATCTAATGGTATCATAATCTCAACACCATGTGAAATATGGTATTATTGCTTTAAGCTTTCAAAGTACAGGTAGGTATGTTGTATATTGAGACGCTTTAGATTATTCCTTACTCTACTTTGGCAACACCAATTGCAAGTCAAGCTTTATGTAATAACAGTACTGGAGACTATACAACCAATTTCTTTATGGGAGTATGGGAGTACCTGTGAAGGTACTCCACTACTGGTGGTCTATATGGGTACCTGTCAGTCACCACAAAGTCACTGCAAAGTACACAATAGGATGAGTACTGCTAAGTAAACATAGCTGTTGTATACCTAGTGGCTTGTGTAAATTGCAAGTACTTAGTTGCATCAAAGGGGTACCCTTTGAGTAGGGCTAAGAGTATACAAGGAGTAGCCTAAGCTCTGGGTTACACCTTGAGTAAGAATCTGGCTGCGTAGTATTATGTTTTTACATGAACACTTACACATATTTCAGAATTGGCAGATTTTCTTTTTTACTTTTTTTCAACAAATCTCTTCATTTTGACTGATAGAAAGATTCATGTGCAGAAATAATAATTACTTTAATTTATCCCTTTGCCTGAGGATACAAAGCACTGTAATGTCACTGGCACAGGTGAGAAATCAGGATTGATTGCTTCAACTAGGTTACTACTATCTAAAAGCATAACTCCTATCAGCACTTAGATTGTAAGATCCACCCTCACAGATCTCAAAATTCCCTTGGGGGTAAAGGTGGCATTAAAAGTTTCAAATTAAATGCCTAATTTGATAAGTGAACACCCCATTTTAGCTCAATTGTGGGAGTACTCCCTCACAATGCATAAATGATGGTTACCATCCCTCAACCAGTCTGGCAACACCCCAATGAATCAAATACAATTATATAATAGAGACTAAAACCACAAGCCGATCTGGGCGTTTGATGGTAGGCCGGACGTGGGTCCTACACGACCTAGATTCACACAACAACACCTGTACGGCTACATCAGGAGGACTAAACAACCCTTACAGTGAAGTTTACTCTCCCCTCACAATTTTTGGAATGAGAAAAATAAGATTTCATGAATTACATGTAAACCAGTGCAGTGGTGACATCAAAATTTAAGATAAGCCCACCCGCCTTGCTTGCCAGTTGCATTCTATTTACTAATTTCAGGGATGTTGTTGCATTGAACAATCCCTTAAAGGGGCACATTGGCATAAAAACTATTCAACATAAGAATGACCCTTAATTGAGACCACTCCACAAATTTGAACACATTGGGTGCTTACATTTTTGCCCAAAAGGGAGGAGTAACTAATATTATTTTCCCTTGTAAGCTTCATTCTCTGCCACAGACAGCCAGGAGCTACATACGGCCAGCATTTATATCTTGTCAATCAATCTTATAACAAGTCTGAAGTACAATGTTTGAATCCCAAACCTGAATGACTGTGGATTGTTCAAAACAATGCTAGAATACACGTAATTCTGGTATTTATCTCAACACCGTTGACTTTCTATCTATGCAGAATTACCTGTAACCTATGCTGTTTTTAACTGTGTTTACAGTTTAAACATCAATTGTTTTCAATTGTGGTAAGTATCCCCAGTAAGGGTCCAATTCATATGTCTGAATATTTTTTTCCATGCCATTGTGACCTGTTTATGATACCATAAAATTGCAAATTACTTCCAGGAAGTTACACTATGAGATGCACTTGCCATTTTCGACAAATGGGATAAAAAAAAAAGATTATAGGCTGTGATTTCTATAATAACTATACCAACCTTTAATATAATTGGACCTAACTCTTAAACCCCATCAAACATGGGCTTTTCCCAGAAACTAATTACTTTTGAATATGAAGCCTACACCTAAACCAACCCTGATACGCCCCCTGGAAAAAAACTCCCCCCCACAGAGGGGCACAGTATCATGTAACTACTGTGAATTTAAACTTCATCCGTGATGACAACAGACTTATTTTTATATTAATTACTTTCGTTATCTTGTATATTTTCAACAGATGTTCTGTTTCTATTAAACGAACCATAACTGACTGCGCCGTCGAAATTAATATTCACATTTGCTTTTTCATGCTCTGTAATATAGGGGCAAGCCAAGTTTTTATGGTGTGATGAATGCATGCTGAAAAATAAACAATTTGATGATAAGTAAAAATAACATTTGAATTTGGCCAGAGATATGTAGCAAGTGACAAATACCAAATAACTGCAATTAAGTGCTCTAATCTAAGAAAGCTGAAAAACTGGAAAAGAAATTTTTAAAAACAAACAAATGAAAAAGGTACAGAAACTTGTAAAATGTTTGGCCCCATGATGCCATCTTCGGCAGAGTAACGCCCACTGCGCTTGAACCAGCGTCCCCTACATTTGATGCAACAGTGAAAGTCTCTGGGTAATTCTCTATACTTATAGTGCCTAAAAGTGCAGGAGAAGTATGTCAGATTCTCATGTCAATTATTGCAAACTGAAAAAAATTACTAAAGAAAACAGCGTTGTTCAAAGATATGGATCCATCCATTGAATTGCATGTTGCAGTAATGTCCCTATGGCCGGGTAATACAAAATATCCGATTTTGTCCTTATTAAGCTGCTATTAGTCTTAGCACTCGTGGGTATGTTAGAATTGCAGAGTTGTTACAGACATGCAAAAGCTGATTTTTATGATTTTATTTCGATTTGATAATGAGGGCAAAGCAATGATAGTGCCTTTACGACTCAGAATTGTACATCGAATTGTCCCATGACTCAAATTGTAATCACACACCTCTGATATGGAGTACAATAAATTCTTGAGAAAAATATTCCATCTTAAAAGTTTTTTTTTTTTTTTTTCAAGTACACAACCTAAATTTTTTAATTTAAAATATCTTTATGAAACATGCCTGGAAAAAGTGGGAATTTGGGAATCACATTCCTGGGAATTTTAATAGTTGGAGGAGGAATCTAATCTTTACATAACGAAATACATCTGAATAAAGGTACATTTTGAAATCTTTTGAGGAAAATTTTGCAATCTTGAAGTGGAAATTTTGCAATCTTGAAGTGAAATTTTGCAATCTTGGAGGGGGAATTTTTGCAATCTTGGGAGGGAATTTTGCAATCTTGGAGGGAATTTTTTGGTTGTTCCCTGGACAATGTTGGCATGTTTCTATCCCTGTTTTTGAAAAGGATAGGAAAACATTTTTTTTTAAATAATTTAAACTTTATCGTTTTGATTATCTCTCACTAGTGGGCTAAAGCACACAGAACAAACAAAGTGATAACACACTGTCAGGAAGGAAATAACAGCTCATGATGACAACTTCTAATTTATAATCATAACCCACCAGAGTTTGAAATGGAGTCACAGTTTTATATCACTCTGACAGAAAATTTGTGAATCAGTTGCAAATCATGTCCACTGGGGTTTGGCTTAAAAACCTACATTATTTCTGACCTCTTCTCATTTTAAGGCATTGATTAACCCTCGTCTACGAAGGGGTGGTTACCCACCCCCCCTCGGTTTTTCCCCGGGCTTGCTAAAAGCCCCCTTTTTTGGTGCCAATTATTTTATGTAATTGTCAGTTGACAAATTACGCTCCTTTTCATCCAAAACAAACATTCACCGTGGGATAGGTAAGATACAGGTGTGATCCCAAGTGATGGATGGGGGGGTGGTAACCACCCCCCCCCCTTCGGAAGCGAAGTACCAACATGCCAACACAACAGCAGGATCTCACAGACACTTGATTTTGTACCAATAGATAGCTATGGTCCTCCTCTTTCCACTGATACAAAATGAGTACCAACATGCTGATTACTCACAATGACGTCATCAAGGTTCGGCATGTTCACAAAACTGCCATTCCCAGACACACACATTAACAATTCATTTTTCCCACAAAGGCTAGCAATCAGATTTTCAGCGGTTTTGACTCTACTTATGGGAAATGACTAGTTTTATATAATGAAAAGCATTTTAGCTTAATAAGGTGTTTTGAAGGTCGCTAAAATTGCGAAATACATTTTCCACCCTATATTCCAGTTTTTCAGACTTTCCTCAACATATGACGTCATGGTTACGTCATAATGGATGTTGGTACTTATTTTGGTACCAATGAATGAAGAAACGCTAAGCTATCCTTGGTACCAAATTTTAGCAGAATCGGGTGTTCATACGAAAGATCACAGGGGGGTGGTAACCACCCACCCCGCAGTTTTGTTACAAAAAATGGCTCAGGTAGACGAGGGTACGTCTGACACTTCCAATGGCAGGGTTTAGGTGGGGGTGGGTGTGAGAAGGTTACAGTAAATTAAATGCAATGACTATTTGCCCTATATTACTGGCCCATGGTAAATCACTATCATGTTATTTGATTCAGAACATTACTATTTTGAAGGTTCTGTGAACTTAATGATGCATCATGCGGTCATAGTTGGTCCAAACCTACAAGCTACATCAAGTTTTTTTAGATGGGCCAGCCTTGAACTGCTGGCTTCCAATTTCAACAAAATACTACTTTTTTTAGATTAATAAACTTTGTGTAAAAACCTATACACACAGTTGTTTGACCCCATTACTATTGGCTCTTTTCTTTTTAGAACAATTTTAAAGAGGCGACACAGTTTTGACAACTGATATACTAAAATCATGCAAAGCTAGTAATTCCCTTGGCAAAATCAATAAAATTACTTGTGGGCATCTCCCATTAGGCCTACAACGGTCATGATTTGTATCTTAATAGCGCCCTCTATATGCCCATCTCCATAGAAAGATGTGTAAACTAAAAATTTTTAAAAAACCATTATTTTTTTCTTTTTTGAAATTTTGTAAAATTCATACAGATGAAAGGTTAGTGCAATAAATAATCCTAAATTATTTGTCAAAGTGTGTCGCCATTTAATTTTTTGTTTTATTCTACATTGTCATAATAAATGAGACTTTCAACAGCTGTTGCAATTATGGGTGCTTCAAAATGCCCACATACTGCAGAAAATATACTGCCTCATCATGTAACATCCCCAGAAACATAATATCGCAAAAGTACAAGTTTATTTATAGGTAATGACAGTTGTCACAGAGTCATTAATTCAATGTATCTATTTCTATCAAGTACTTAATCACAGCACAGCTATATAACATGTAATAGAACATGTCACATAAATTACAAGTGGCTATTCAAAATTCAGTAAATAATTGAATCAAACAAGTGACAGATCAAGGGATAAAAATAAACTGATGATTTGGAAAGTTATTAAATGAGATAGAGCTTATTTACAGGAAAGGAAAATAATCATTACATACATTAAAGGTGCAACGAGAGATTTCATATATCAGGTGTCCCTAAAAAATCGAAAGTACTGATTTTTGCCCTGATGTAAAGCTTTCTATCAAAAATGTCCCCATCTGAAAGGATTAAGCTGAGAAATGGTTCTTTAGTACAAAAATTGTGAAATTTCTATTTTCTATAGGAGCAAATACAAAATTCAGCCTATGTTTTATATTGAAATAATAATCAAATCAAAATCACCTTTTTTCTCTTTTAAGACATTTCTGTAGCCAAATATAAGGTAAGAAATCTATTGAGTGTCTAATCTATATGAAATTACTATTATGACACAATAATTGGGTGGCCTCAAAATCTCTCGTTGCACCTTTAACAGTAACATCATATTCAATTCAATTCAATTCAATTTATTCAGCATAACATATCGTACGTGACAGAAATGTATAATACAGTATATTATATAATAATACATAAAGTATCAATTGAAGACTGTTCTAAGATGAACATCATATTCCAAGGCTGTGGTTCTTTAGTTTACAACTAGAATTGTGCAGTTCTCAGATTTCGCACTCATTATATTCAAGGAATATAAGTTGTGGGCCACTCCATAAAAGAACTTAACATTTTGGCGGCACACACATACATTTAGCATTTTAGTACACGCGGATAGTCCCAGATACGTACACACATACACAATGGACTGCATAGTGGTCCTTCCAGCTATGCTGAATACCCATGACCAACCCACATCAAAATCAAAGTGCCTGAATCGGTATGTGGTTTCTGTATTGCTGTATTATCTATTTGATTCATTTGGGCGAGTTGCTATATTGAGAGAGACTTGGCTGCCATTGTCCAACTATACCGGAGTCTGGAGAGGATTTGCCAAATATTTAACACAAATCTGCGCATTTTTTTTTCCTCAAATTTTGTGAATGTTTTTCAATTTGGGCCACCTTTGCTCCAATTGAAGGAAATGCCCCTAAATGTTTTGTTCCAAAAGAATTTTAGAAGAAAATTTTGAAAAAAAATTGACCGACCCCTTTCCATAAAACTCAAATTTTGCAATGAAAAAAGAAAATCATTCATCATATTCATCTACGCTTAAAGGTGAAGTATTGGCGCATATCCCAAATGCTAATTTGGTTTTAAGTACATCCCCTGCCATGACATCCCTCCCTTCAAGCACTCAACAATGATCCCCCCCCTCCCCCCCCCATCAAGCAAAATTCTTTAAATATTTTCCTGCCTGCGAATCAACCAAACAACCATTGTATTAGCTATTCAACCCTCATAGCGGAAGAAGAGAGACTTCACATTGAGAACTAATGATTCACAGGCATAAAATCAACATTCATACTTTGTCATAAACCCAACAGAAATAATCATACAAGCCATCCTATCCAAAAAAAAAAAAAGCACGTGCGAAGATTAATATTATTGTAATTTTCTGTTTCATACATGTGTGCGGTGATTTCCACATTGCAAAAGGCTAGTTCTGCTACAGCCAAATGTCACCAGATCACTGAATCATGGTTGGAGAGGTTTGCAATCCCTGGACAAAGTTCAATGAACCCAACTCACAAGGTATGGTATTTTGGCACACCTGAACATAGGCAATTTTTCATCGCCCTAAGATTCAGTTTTATCACTTCTCATAAAATAGTAGCATGACAAGAAAGCACAACCCTAAAATGGGGTGATGAGAATGCTTTGGTGACTACCTCCACTTTTCAACTTGTCTCAATTAAGACTTGATTTTCCCCCTTTTGGTCGGTCAACCAATGACAGCAAATTAAAAGAGACAACTTTGGCACATTTGAAAAATTAGTGTGCCCTCTCTATTTTTCAATCTTGATATTTTTGTATGAAACATTATATGTAAAATTTGCTTTTATATAAATTAAGCCCGCACTGAAATTATTAATGCCCAAATAAGGCAACTCTTATGGTACCGTCACATGCTAATATTGTGTAAAGGATGAGACAGGAAATTGGAATTCAAAGATGGTTATAGAGAAGTTTATTTTTTTATTGTCTTCATTGTATAAGGATTAGCACATATTGCAATAGCAGACGATTGAATTATTTATCTACTACTTGTATGTTCTTTCCTTAACCTGAATGACAAACTTCTATGGTAGTTGTTTATTCAGTCTTTGTATTGTATTACTTATTAGTGTTTTTAATTTTCATTAGCAACCGAGTCTGTGATTATGTTAAATAGAGAATAAGCGCGATGTTCAAAAGTGGAACCGTAGCCATTAGGTCATACATGATCATCCTTCAAAGATTGGTTGTAGAATTAATTGATGAGTATAAAGATAGTTGTACAGAAGTGTGGTCCCGTTAGTTAAAAAAGTAAAAGTAATAGTATAGTGTACAGCGATGTTGGTGTCAGATAGAGCAACTATGAACTTACATAAAACATAAGGGTCGATACCCGTGCCTCTCAGCCTTGTGTCTCTACTCATCATTGGAGCTAATATCCCCTGCAATAACCTTGCGCGTTCTATTTGGGGTGGTTCGAATTTATTTGATGGAACATCCAATTTATTTGGCGGAGAATGCTACTTGATGGAGAACTGGTGAAAACTGGTCTAAAATTTGGCTGAAGCTGACCACCGCGACCACAACGAGTCTACAACTTGATGGAGAACTTGTAAAACGATCTTATCAATAAGAGGTGAAGATAGGCCTCCTAACTCAGATCTACGATGAAGAACACTAGCATGGCTATTTAGAAGAGTGATACCACAAGTCAGGCCGGGGTTTGACATCCCGCTACCGCTAAAAAACCGATATTGAGCTCTACGTCGGTACTTCTGTTTACACTGGCGAGCAACGGCGCGGTTGAAACACTGTAGGGTAAGAAAAATGATATTTCTCTATGCCGCCTTGGGAATAAACACTCCTACCCCAGAAGTCACCATTATCCATTACCAGCCGTAACTCAACCTTAGCAGGCATGCGAGAAGACAAATGAACGAGGAACTTTGTGTGTGAATTGCAGCAAGTCCTGTATGAAGTTATTGGCATATCGATCTGACCAAGATGGAGATCAGAGGAAGCACCGCCCAATTTGTTGAATATCCAACAGAGAATCCCATAAACGGTAAGTACTATACCCTTCTTGGGAGGCGATAAATTCAAGATTTATTTTCTGTTGCCTGCTGTAGGTTCTACGTCAGTAAGAAAAGTAAGTTCCAGTGAGAAAACCACCATGAAGATAATTATGAACTGAACTTTTACCAACTGACATAAATTACTACAAAGTCTTTGTAATGTTATTTAATGTGTTTGATTTAATGTTGAAAAAAATTTTGGTCATTTAGTTATGAGTTTTCGTACCAATGAATGTGGAAATGTACAGATAGGCCTGTTATACAGAAAAGAGAGAATTGTAATATGAATAGCAGTAATTTTAAAATATTCATGTGTGAAGTAACTACCATACTTGAGCAACTTTGACATTTGTGGAAATTTGAGATCATTAGGTTTGGAGAATCACTTTCATCAGTCATATTTCCTGTTTTATGTTTTGATATTGTTATTTTGAATTGTAGTTGATTCAACAAATAATGTTGTATAGATTTTCTGGTTTAGGAGAGAGTCGTCCTTGTGCATTCCGACATGAATCTACATGTATGAGCTGGACCTATTTTGATCAGTCAAGTATAGGCCATAAACCTGGCGGCGGCACATGTTAAAATCAGAATGATTCGTGTGTATCCATCCTGGCAAAGGCCACAAATGACAACACCTTGTCGCAAACGTGATAAGCTATGAACTTAGTGAATGGCACAGCATTAGGAATTAGATGAATCAGAAAAAAATATATGTGTACATGTAAAAATTTTATTTGTATTGTGCCAAATGCCAAGAGACCCAATTATTGAAACTATAATGCAATTCCAAAATTTCAAAAGACAAAATGCTAACATTCAAGATTAACTTTTAGAAGTTGCAATAGTTTCCTTAGTTTACCTTAACCAGGTCGACAAGGATGATTTGTGTTCAGATTGAGTAATGCACATGAACTTGTAAAGAAAAAAAATTGTTAGTATACAAATTAACAACAAATGAATGTGGTTACTTGTGTTAGTTTTGCTACAGACAGAGTTTCCAAGAAAACAAGTGTTGCTTATAAAAAGACGTCAAAATTATGCTATCACAATTGTATCAGGTACTTCTGCACATTAGGAATATCATTTACCTAATGTCTGTTGCGATATAAAGTGGCAACTTAAAACATTTGGGTGTAATATAATAAGGCAAACCGGAGGTTTTTGTTTTTGCAAGGAAAGGGGTCAATGTCACCATGCTAATATTGTGTAAGAGGAGAGACGGGGAAATTGGAATGCCAAGATTTTTATAGAATAGTTTTTTAGGTTATTGTCTCATGTATAGGATTAGCACATATTGAAACTAGCAGACTGATTGATTATTTATCTAAATACTTGTAGTTCTTTCTTAAACCTGAAGGAAACTTCTATTGTAGTTTTTTATTCAGTTTCTTGTATTGTATTACTTATTATGTTTATTTCAATTAGCAACCAGTCGTGAATTATGTAATATATGAATAGCGATTGTTAAAAGTGGAACCTAGCCATTAGGTTCATTACATCATCCTTCAAGATGATTGGTTGTAGAATAATTGATGAGGTATACCGATAGTTGTAACAGAAGTGTGGTCAGTTAGTTACAGAAAGTAAAGTAAAGTTATAAGTGTGCCAGGATGTTGGTGTCAGATAGAGCAACTATGAACATGTAATAAACATTAGGTCGATACCCGTGCCTCTCAGCTTGTGTCTCTACTCATCATTTGAGCGAATAATCCCCTGCAAGAACCTCGCGTTGATATTACACAGAACAAAACAATTTTAGTAGATTAATGTCGCCACGCAAAATTCATTCAGTAGACAATGGAAATGGTGTTAACACAAGAAAATACACGCCGAATTTGGATTCTCACGGTATGTTACCATTTTTTGACTGTGACCTTTGTGATTTTAATATCAATGAGTACCAAGGTTTTCTATTGATTTCATGTTAATAAGACACCAAGTGTTGATTAAAGTGGGTTGCCCGAGTTAAGGATATTAAGTTTTCATTTGATAGATTGGCCTGCCCTCCAAAACCCCATCGTAAGTTTCGCGCTATATGTCAATCCGATTCTGATGTGAGAGCTAACAAGTTATTTTGTAGCCCCATAGAGTACTGTGTAAAATTAATATCGGATCGAGCCAAAATGAGGCACATTTCGTCTCATAACTTCCAACCAAATATTCCTTGGCTCTAAGATGTCACAGGGTAAATGAGTAAAAATAGTAGCTTTCTTCTGATAACCGAAATGTTGACCACTTCCAGTAAAATCTGGGGGCTTCTGGGACAATGGCTATTAGCGATCGGGCCATGGTAACTTTAAAGTGCAACGAGAGATTTTTGGGGCTCCTAATATATTGTGTCATATGTAGATGATTTAGTATAGTTAAGACCCCAATAGATTTCCTACCTTGTCTTTGGTTACAGAACCTGAAAGTGAAACAAAGGCGATTTTCATTTGCTTTTGCTTAATTTCAATATAAAACATAGGCTGAATTTCGTATTTCCTCCTATACGAAATTAGAAATTTTACAAATTTTTAAAATTAAATTTGAAGGTATTTTCAGCTTAACCCTTTCACCTGGGGACCTTTTTTTGATAAAAAGCTTTACATTGGTGCAAAAATCAGAATTTTCATATTATTAGGGACCCTTTTAGTAATCTCTCGTTGCACTTAAAGTTACATACAGCAACTTTAAAAAGTTAGTGCCTACAAATTTATACCTTGATGTCCTTTACCTCTTCCAAAGTCCCTAGCTCTCTGCTGTTGGGTATGTTTTTTTAATGTTAAATCCATCTCTATCTTCCAATGCCTAGACTATCATTATGGAAGCAAATTGAAGAAATATTTTCTTAAAATTGCCAGGTCGCTTTAATAAATGTCATTTATTTTGAACTTTAGATAGAAAGGAGCCCTTTCCACTTTGTTTTTTTTAATGTCTTAATATGGTCATTTCATACCTTATTGCACCCAAGGGGTGACACCCATTCCAAAAACATCCGTCCGTGCTGGCGCTGACATTTTGAATAGTGCACGATTATTAGTATGGGTGCGTATACACTACTGTCCAATTTCGATACAAACAATCCGCCACAATATCCGTTGTTGAGGATTTTTGGTGCTATTGGGTGGTAAATTTTTGTCCTATCCATGGCCACACAACGAATGAAATGACCATAAGTCATCTTGATTTAAATAACCGCCTCAATGAATACATCTTTTCCACCTAAGTCGCTCATTCATTATGAGAAAAATAGAGTACTGAGCACAATGATCCAGGTACACTATTATTACACCTCCACCCTAACACATACATTAATTTGTATCACTACCGTATAGTGTATATGCACGCGGGCACCCACAGTATGTGGAAGAAAAGCGGAGGACCATTGCTTTCTATTGTTTGGTACTCTATGTTTTCTTTGTGGTCGTCAAAAACTGCGAGACGGTGATTTTCTAAAGATTACTTAACGTTTCCTATCTATAGAACCTCTTTGAGAGTGCACTTTCCATTGGTAGGCTGATTTTTTTCTGCCGTGAATGGCAATCAGGGTTCTGAGGGTGAGGTTCCCCCTTAGAAGCTGAAGCCCCAAATTCACATTTGGTGTACAGTTTTTATTATACCCTTAATAGACTTGTATAGGCCAGTAATTGATTGAAATGCCTCTTAATGCTCAATTTATGCATATACGGTAAGCATCATCAAAGACCTCCCACTCTTCATACAAAATGACCAGAAATTAAAAATAATTTTCAAATTTCAAATTGGTGACCAAATTTTCCAGCCTTCTCCCCAACTTTGATCACTTCAAATTTACTGTGGTTGACTCCATTCTTCTTTTAATGCTACATTCTCACTAATTGAATCCCTTTGATAAGGTCTATCACCCAAAGACTCATTAAATTTCAGTGTACTTTCTCAAATTAAAAGACCACTAGTTCCTAGTTCCAGGCCAAACTTCCCCATCACTTTCATAAACTTCAATTCTTCCGTGCATTACATGCATTAGGTACAGCAAATTGTGACCTGGTTATCTCTAGTGCACATTCTGCATTCACTTTGTGTATGCAATAAAACAGTTAAGTCCCTGCTAATTGAAAACTGAAGTATGTTTTTGAAAGTGTCTTAATAACAACAGTCTTGGAGATGTCAGGCTATGCATGCTGATGAGACACCCACTGACCAGAAGGTATATTGAGTCCATCCCACAATACACCAGCCTTAGGAAATTTCACTTCAGTAAGGTCACACGATCCCACAAAAATCCTTAAAAAAGTCTTAACACATAAAAACACTGACTTTACATTCATTTTACCCAGAAGGTGCTAGGGAATTTTTAGCATGATCTCAAAATGTCTTGTGATTCTTAAACTTCTTGAAAACTTTTTATCACTAAATACTGACATGTGTTTAGTACAGTACATCATAGGATCATTACAAACATTGCAATGCATTCTGGGATTGATTCAAAAGTGGCTTTGCCATTTGAGACACTTACTCCCTATATTGTCCAGTCACCTAGAAAAGTTAATACTTAAGATGGCAATTTTCAACACCCAACAGGACAGTGTCCAGAATTCCACATGGCTTCTGTGTTTTTGTAACGGCAAACAGATATGGCATGTTTCATGAGAGAGAGGGGTGCTAATCTTCCTGATTTTACAAAATTTGCAATTTTTAAGTATCAGATATACTTTAAGGGCATTTTATCCATTTCAATTAGAATGTTTCATGCAACATTTGCAACCAATATAATGATTTTGACCTACCTTTTATCTGAGGATTTGTTTAATATTCATGTTATGTATTTTAGGTTGCTTTTTCATATCAAATCAATTTCCAAACTATCCTTTTTTTATGAATTTTTGACAAATCTTTTTTTATTCTGGTGAATGTTACATTTGATGGACAAAAGTTTGAAATATCTGGGATGGAGGGGTGACAGAGGGCCGACTCAAATGGCACTGGGTACTCAAGGGTTTATATCATAGGTTCTCCTAGGAAGAATCTGGCTGTGTACATGAACTCCTACAAATTTCAAATATTTTTATGCTTTACAATCATGGATCACTGCTACTGAGTCTGATAGTGCTTTATACAAAACAAATCCCCTCTTATACTGTATTTTTAGAATATGGTGACGTTATTGTATTTTGTGAAGTAAAAGGGGAATGTGATATTATTGTAATACATGCATGTTCACAACGGTGTAGCAAGTCATGCGGTGCGTTGGCGTCCCACGCACATGATCGCGATGGACGAATTCGAACTAAAAACAATCACTTCACTTTTGAATGCAACGGCAAAGCAACAGCACATGCTTCCTCATTAGTCTGACCATGCATGTTGTTACACTACAAAGTCAACATTCCATGATGGAATTAATCAAGAAGAAATTCTATTATTTTATCCATGCATCATATGTATCTCCAAGTTGTAATTATCTGTGAATATGAAGCCAAAGTCCAGTCTGGTTGTAATTATTCATTAAGAACAGTGCAAAGTCCCCCTTCTCTCTCCATAACAAATTTACACCAAAAGAAATTCAACTATATACATCTTTGGCAAAAGAACTAGTTTAGCTCTCTAGACGGCCTATCTTTATTTCAGCTACCTTGAGAGTTGAGCTGCGAGTTGATAACCTTACACACGAAACACACAACCCAATTCTGCAATACCGCGGTATAAATTGGCAATTTCCTATACAGGCAACATCAAGCCATGCGCTGATGAACCAAAGCACAGTTTACCTCCCAAGTGGAAATTACCTTCCGGAAGACGTTGGTTTTCTTTAGCGTAAATTTCCTCTTTTTGGTGGCTTCGAATATGTCGATTTACACATCTCGCCTCATGAGATTTTTTGATCTCACTGCTTCGATGAGCACACACACAAGCTTATGCACAGTCTCGCATCACGACTGCTGAGTGATACAACAAATTTTGGCAAGACAATTTTTGAAAATAGGCAAATGAACCCAACCATCCGCTCTTTGTTAAGCAATTCCATTTTTGACAATTTAATAAACTTCGTGATATGATTAATCATATAAGAAAGTTCTTTGCAAAGAAACGGAGTTTCAGTCATTAAAGGATGGTCACAGATCTTGGTAGACAAGACGCCCTCATTTTTTCCTCACAATTTGGATTTTGACAAATTGGTATTGTTGTCTTCATTCCACAAAACACCTCTTTTGAATGTAGATGGAAGGGTTTATTTAGAGAATAAAGGTATGATTTTGGACAGGGTATTTCTTTATGATGAATGAAACCAAGCTGATTGGTATTATTTTAAGTGGCTAGAACAGCCAGAGGTCAATTTTTCATGCAAAAATAATGGCATTACTGGTTCCCATTCGTCATAAAGAGATTCGAAGAAAAACTGGAAGAAGCCCCCTTTTTCCAGTTTTTTTCCAATATTTTGGGGGAAGAAATAGGTGTGTTCTTCCGGAAGGTGCACAAGATGGCCTAGTGTCGGAGGGAGGGCGGGGACAGTGATATGGAGTGAACTGCTGCATAGTGAGAAATTGAAAACATGCAGGAATGAGACAGTGAGAACATGTGGCACACGCATATGTGTTTTATTAAGTGTGCTGTTCTGTGTTGTGATGTTTGAATTTTTTTACACTGCTGTCTAATTGGGAAACAAGTTCACTCACTTTTTCACCGTTTTGTAAATTCCGCCGATACAAATTCACCACAGGGAAGCATATTACCACATCAAACCAATGTTTCCTGACACGAAAATATCATCCATAAATGTTCTCACTGTGTGAAAATAAACTATTCCTGGTCCACTTATCATTTAACCACTTACGGCAACTTGAGTAACAGAAAACTGTACGATATTTAATTACACAATGTAAACATCAGCTTTAGATGCCGGATAATACAGTCAGCTTACATCATGCCGTAAATTGGGCCTATTTTGGACATTGGCAAGCGTTGATCACTCATGTAGATAATGAAAATGGGTTGTTCCCTTTTGACGGTAATTCCTTTGATCATGTTCTGTCTTTCCTGGTTCGTTTTTGTTACTGTGAAATGACACCAATTCATAATCTAATACAACCCATATTAATACTATATTGCTGGCCATTAATTCTTACTTGGCATCAATCAACCTGGCAAACAGGACCCCCCGACCCCCCCCCCCCCCCCCGCCCCCCAAGCACCGCATGAAAGAAAAATGCAGGATTGAGGGCGTTTACAAAAGACAAAACACAGATCCATATTTATTAGTGTTTCAAAACAGCTGACTGTTAGTAGAAGGGGTGGTTTGTAGGATATATTGCTTCAGGTACTTGTTTGGAACCCAAAAAAATTCTCTGGCCATGATCCTTGTTTAGGGATATATTTAAATCAAGTCCTCCCTTAGGTGTTTTTGCTGTGGTAAAAAATCCGTGTTTGTTTAGTGCCAGTTTGTGAAGTTTGCAGAAATTCGTTTCGGACAATCTTTGAGGGGGAAGGCGGCACTGGCTTTTAGCAGCAAGGGTCTCCTAGGGAACACGTCGGAACAGCAATCGGCCGCAGTGTCCAACCTTCTTATCTCCCGTGGTCCGACCAGCAAAAAATCAGTAATGAAAAATTTCTTGATTGCTGTTAATTGCCTTTCAGATGTGTTAGGGTTACTTCACGTTGAATATTTACTTGTGAACAGTAACCTGCATGTATAGGACACTCATAACGTACCCGCATTCTGGAATCATAAACCAAACTTTCATTTCGGTTTTGTAGTATCATAAATAGGAAAGATGTCAATCAAAGTATTTTGCATATGAGATGAAAAAAAACAACATGATTTCTAAGAAGAGTCCAATTATGGTACACTGCAACAAACTGTTTCTGGGAGATGTGTGAATTTACATCAGCCTGATGCAGAATGCTAGAATAACAGACCACGCTGTTTGTGACATTTATTATAAAAGGCATGCATCTTGTTCCAGGAAAGTGCATCCACTTATCTAAAAGGTTTTCCTAGCCATTCTTTTAAGGGATACTAGGTGGTGATGGTGGATTTCATGTATGCAGTATATTTCCTTTAATTTCATTATCTGTGCCTTGCTTTAATGTTAACAGGGGACAGGGGTTGGCGATTTTTTTTTGATTTAATCAGATTTTTTTGATTTAATCAGATTTTTTTTATTTTTTTAAGTTTCATAATATGGAAATTACCAGAATTCATTGTCAAAATTGCAATCTAACCCGAATCATTATATATACTTTCCCTAATAACACTAGTCCTAATAAATTAACCGTCTTGGAACAGCTAAAGCTGCTAAACTTGTGTTCTTATTCAAAGCACTGAACATGAAATAAACTCACGAGTCTCAGACAAATATCATACTCTTATAAGAGAAAGCTTGCAACAGTCAAGAAGTGTGACTGACTACTGTACCTATGGCTTACAAACATGTTAAGATTATTAATTTTATTAAACATTTTGTTGCACTCTGTTCAATACTGAATTTGACCTCATTTAGGCGCTCCACACTTATTTAACTTGTAGAAAGTAGTCCCTAATTAGGACTCTATCCGGAACCTTCCTTTTGCCAAATAAGTGAGTTGAGATGCAAAAGCAGTGCTGAAATAAGTTAATTGGGGATGATTAAATTGTTACATCAACTGGCTGTTGGCTTTTACATGAGGTTTGTGCAGTATTTTGAGGAATTTTTGTTCTCAAGATTAATCCAACTTTTTAAAAAGTTCATCCTAGTGAGCCTACTGAAATTTTCTGGGGCATTTTTTTAGGTCAATATGGTAAACTGTTAATACTGTCAATTATGTTTCCACTAGTCTCTTACCAGAAACTTTGATTCGATTACCAAAAGAAACACTAAAGAAACTTTAATTTAGATCACCCATCAAGGTTTCAATATGATTATTTTTAAACATAAATTGTGGTCATTGCTAACCATGTAGAGGGTTATCCTTAATGCTTAAAAAAGTGGTTTAAATCTTTTTTTATTTTGAAAATTAAAAGTAGTTGATTTAAAGTATTAAAATGGGGTCTTTTAACAAATTATTTGGTCAATTATTTGTTTTTTTTACAAAAAAAGTATTTAAATCAGTGATTTTTTTTAAAAAATCAATTTGGATTTAAATCGCAATTTAAATCACTGATTTCAATCAACGTGATTTAAATCGGCCAACCCTGAACCAGGCCTTTACAAATGTATTTCTGCGAACTAACCTAATTTTTCCTGCCAATTCTTACTTTCTTTTAATTTGGAATATCAACTCTCCAAATTTCAAAATGTCCCCTCCATAAAAAAAATTTTCCCGCATGCAGCTTCCCAGATTTGCTTTTCATCATGGGCATCATGTTTTTATTAAACCAACAATATTTTAACCCTCAGACAGTCGTTTTGGTTTTTCTAGCCCAAGAGGAAGGGAAGAGGTAAAGAAGATTGGATATCCGTGGAGGGATTCCAAAACCAGGGCCTCCGGTTGCGACCATTCCCATAACAGGGATGGCAAGCCACTAGGTAGTCGGCCCATATGAGTGTTGGTACGATTGTCGTACGCTGACGTCATCGCATCTTTTTTGCATTTTTCTACCTCAGCTCATTGAGTGCCTAGTGAGTTTTTTGGTATTCATAGGGCTAATATGCTTGTTGATTTATATCTATTGTGCTCTCTACTTGATTTGAGAGCCCTTGCACTTGGGCAACATATGCCTTCATCAATGGTACCCGTGGGAAACAACTTGCATTGTTTTTTGATTGTAGAAGCAATGATGTAATTGCAAATTTCCTCTTCAAATACTGTTGCTTAATAATGATGGCTAACCATTTAAATGCCGTGATTTTTTGTTTATATCTTGGGAATGAAATGGATTTAAGGGCTCAAATTTTCATGACGACAATGAGAAAATACGGCCTTCATCTGATATAAAGTCCGATAACTACTTCCGGGTATATCATTGTGGTCCCAAAAGACGATCGGAACACGTTAACCTTTACATACAACATAAACAAATAGCGATTTATTGGTTTTACCATTTGGTTAAAATTGATTGTATTTTTACCCAATCAAGGACTGGTCAAACCGGTTTTTGTATAGACATATAGAAGGACTATTTTTTTGATTGGGTTTCTCCAGAGGTTTATATTCATGTAAAATGAGCCAATCAAGATGCTGTAAAGAAAGAGTATTCCCTAAATGTAAACGGTGAAAATGTCACTACCTCAAAAAGAGTTTACCACTTGGTGAAACCCTTGTAAAACACTCCAGAATGAGTGGTTTTTACTTTAAAAAGAACAATTTTCTACTCAGAGAGAGTGCAAATTAAGTCCCAAAAGTGAATTTCCACTCGTTTGAGAAGTTAAATTAACAAGGACAACTCCTGGAGGAGTTTTAAATGACAAGGCAAACACACAAACGTGGAAATGCACCCTTTTTTGGAGTGATTTTCACTATTTTTTTTTTATGTTTGAAATTTGCTCTTTGAAAGTACAAAATCACTCATTTTAGAGTGGTTTACAAGATTCGAGGAGTGACATTTCATTTGTTTACATTTAGAAAGTAGTAATAAGCACTAATTTGATTGGTTCCTTGGAAGTTAATATCATGTATTTATCAAATCAGAGATACTGTAAGACGATGTATGGTTTACACAAAAAATAAAGCCTTATTTTTGCTCTCTCATAGACCCTCTCATCATGTCCTTTAAAGATCCAATTCGACAGCACCATATAAGTGATAGTTCTTGGGTGGTTAACCCCAGCACCGTTCTCATTCTAGCCTATCTCTCAATTTTGGTGCATTTTCTAGCCGCAGCTCATTGAGTTTTCCCGAGTTTTGGTCGTGTTAGAGTTATGAAGCCCTCTTTTGTACAAGTAACACTGTATCCGATCCCGCTTGTAGTGACTTCACTTGCTCGCACTGAACCTTCTGCCGTGCCAATTATATTAAGACTACAAGCAAACTGCTATTTGACACTTTCACAATTTTTTTTACAAACAATACACTCCTCAGCACAAAACACGATGCCTTCTGCGTGCTAAGCTAAGCGTTACAACCACGTCTGAAATTATCACCTGATGTTCCGCGGAACTCTACACATCGGACTGCGTTTTTATGGTCGTGCACAAATTAATTTAAGCTTAACGTCCTCCGTATCCCGGGAGGCAATGTTTGTTGTCTATCCAAACAACAAAACAATCAATATGTTCCAGCACAAGTGCAGGCAGGAGGTAGAAGGTAGGATCGTTCTGATGTTTTTTTGTGGTGCGAGGAAGAGGGGGGCACGCGAGAGGGGGAGGATAATAATCGGCTGACAAGGCGCGTAGTACTGAATTTGTATCTGAATATATCATTTAGGATGCTGGGTGACAAAAGTGATTTACTAAATACTCCAGTTATCAGAAAAATACATTTTTACTTTACGCAAAAATTATTACATCCTTCAGAGACTGAAAAACAGCTTAAAATGTGTCTCATCCGAATATGGTACAGAGTGTAAAACAAACCAAGCAATTCAAACACTGAAGGACTGCACAAAGTGACTGATGAGCAGATGTGTTGATTTTGATTAACCCTAGCACAACTGAATCTCACCAAAGCTTAATTGAGAAAAATGCACTAAGTCCAGAAAGTAGTGATGACGTCATCAAACCAAGACTCATATGGGCACCGAAATCGCTGGCGGGCCAAGCCCAGCGACCCCACCGCCGTTGTGTTGTAGCGTGCATCCCAGGTCATGGGGTTCGAATCCCACCCGAATTTGCGACTTTTCTTGTTCCCCTCTTCCCTCACTCCTTCAGTTCCTCCGGGAGATAGGCTAGAAACCGAAGTCAGGGTTAGGGTTAAAGTGGCACTGGCACATTTTCATCAAAATATGAAATTTCTTCAATTTGCTCTCAAATGATAGCCTAAGACCTTGAAAGAAAAAGGGTTCTCAATTATTTTAGCTGAAGGGCCAGAGAATGCCGAACATATTTGAAAGTTCCCTACTTGAGGGCCAAATACACCTGAATTTCTTACGTTTTCTTTTATATTTTTGAGCAAGTCGAGGGCCAAAAATCAATGGTTGGTGGGCCGGATTTGGCCCGCGGGCCGCCTATTGAGAGGAGCCTTAATATGAGGCTGAAGACATCCAGTGATTTTCGGATGATTTTAGCTTAATTTGTGGGACTGCTGTAACATGGCATGAAAACACACAAATGAGTTCATTTGCATGAATAGACCCATACTCATTTATATTAAAGCCACAAAGGTCATAGGTCAGTCAAACAGGGTGGGTGCTATGGGAATTGACTTCAGCGGTGTTTTCTTGCATTTAACACCACAGTCTTCAGGCTATTAGAAAATCACTCCAGAGTGATGTTAAAAATCATTCTGTTTACGCATAAGGAGGCTGATTTGGGCTTAATCATTTCAGTTGAAGGCTAATGCATATGAATGCTTTACAACCATGCAAAATATCAATTTTGACATTTTTTTAGGGCAGGCCATTTTCCAAATGTGCCTGTGTCTCTTTAAGGGAGAAGTTTCATTGGACAGAAAAGAGAACTGGGAAAAATATATACATTTTCCCTTCCGCTTGCTTGAATTATTCTTGAAGTATAGAAACACTGTGTTGGACGTAATTTCACCTACTCTTCTCAATGCAGTCATTAAAGTCTCTTTTTATTTAAATTTTGGGCAAATAATCTCTTGCCTTGGTCACACTTTGCCTAATTTCTTATTTCTTTTATTGTTACAGGAACTTATCATGCTTAATTTTGACCCATTTCTGTCTATTTTTATGCATACTTTGAATCTGTTATTCACCAAAATTTGTTTGATTTGACTAAAAAGTATCACCATTACTGTCAGAATATCATCAAGTGTCAGGGTTTAATATGGAAATTGTGTAAATGTGTGGGTGTTTTCTAAGTAACTTGTACAATAACTTATGTCCGCACTTATAATACAAAGAGGTTAAAAGCACTTGGGGTTTCACCTGATCATCCCCTTAGAGGGACAAAAGGAGATCATCTAAAGACTAAAGATATAATTTTGTTTCTATTTTGCAGGAACAATGAGTACAAGAAGGTCTTAAGAGCAATATTTTTCAGAAATTCCCATCAAACATACTATTATGTCTTTGGTCTATGGCGGTCTGGTAAGAACGTTTTCCTGATTCTTAAATTGAAAAAAAAAAGTTGGCGTAAATTGAAACCAGTGTTTAAACATTCTCAAGATTGGAAAAATATCGAAAGGCAATGTGGGAAAAATGGATGCGACCATAGCGATTGTGTGTTCAGTTTTCATGTCTAGGAGCACTGATGTACCCGATAAAAAATGTTCAATTTTCTCACTAGGTTCCATAGGTTCAGACCCAATTACGATATATATTCAAAACAAAACAAAGTAACAGACACTCTGATGCAAAAACATCCATAGAACCCCTTTGTTTTCCGGAGATAATTGAGATTTGGTTTTATTTACCCACATTCTATATGGGGAACTGATAATGTTAGTCACTCACACAGTACCAATTTAGATAATATCTTTCGCAGTCTGTGACACAGACTACACTGTGGGAAAATACTTTCCGGGCTGCTGTATCTTTGGTCAGTGGCTCTTAAAATGGTTAAGCTATTTTTCTAGTCTCCCCACCTCGAAATTGCAGAAAATTCTCAAAATTTTTTCCAAATGACCCACATTCAAACCAAAAAATAGTTCAATTGAAAACAGGTCACACAAGTTTACCAAAGAGTTGAAATGCGAGACCTATATTTGCTTCAGTTTAAGTCAAATGACTGTCAGTTTTTAGTGAATTCCTCCTTCCCTCCCTGGATCTAACAGCATTTAAGGGAAATAGTGAAAAAGTCAATCCTTTTAACCTTTTAAATCTATTTTGTTTAGAGTAAAATTACTAATTCAAACAAATGTTATATCAAAACACGCATGCTGGTCATGTCATTTTGTTTGTTTTTTCAACCGCTTAATGATAAGCCTCTGAAACTGACACATGTACTATTCTGGCAACGCTGCGGGCATCTCTCAAAATATGACTCCCACACTGTAGTCATGTTTTCAAAACCTCCAACAAATTAAACAAAATACACCTTGTGAAATTTTAAAGCCTACAAAATAACTTTAAGATAGAGCAACATTGGTTCCACCTCATTCCTCCTGATTACCAATCAGTGCACTTCTATCACTCTTCTGCAAAGTTAGGCAAAGAGTGCAGAGTTTAATACAATGACCTAAATTTTAATGCAATAGCCAGGCCAACTAGCTGATTTCTGAGAGAGAAATTTGAATGTACAATTGATGCTGCAGCAATAACAAATCTCTAACAAACGATCAACAAGTATCATTTTTAAAGACACTATCAGTGATTTATCCGAAAGAGTCAAAGTATTTGAAATTTGCAGGAATAGCTTTAAAAGTGAAGAATAAGTCTGTAGAATTCTCATAACTTACCTTTTCCAGCTGATGAATTGACAGAAAAGGAAGAAAACGACAGTGTTCAAAGATACAAATTTCAATTGAATTACGTGTTGTAGTTAGTGTCCGTTCGGACACTAAATGACTAAAATATTCGATTTCGTCCTTATTAGATTGCTTCTGGTCCTATCATTTGTAGGGTATGGTAGGATACCTATACTTGTTACAGACATGCAAAAATCTGATTTTTTTATGATTTTTTCGATTTTCTGATTTAGCAAATCACTGATAGTGCCTTTAGTGTATAATTTTTCCCCAGAATTCTGACAGTGATGAACCGTGTGTGTCAAATGAGGAAAAAGACAAAAAATATATATGTGCAAGAAGACTACCAAGGATGTGAATCATAACCAAGCAGACCCCAGTAAAAAATATACTAAAAAAAAAGAGTTATCTGTCTGTCTGTCTGTCTGTTTGATGTATGGAGCTGAAATTTGGCACATGGGTGGGGAACAAGTCTTTGGGTTGTTATTGGGTTTTCAGAGTGACCCCACAGGTCAAAGGTCATCTAAAGGTCAATTTGCTTTGAAATGCCCTAGAACAACCAAATTTAGCCAAAAGGACTGTTGACGTGAGCACAGAACAATGTTGAGGTCAAAGGTCACACAGGTTAACTACACTAGTTAAAAAAATAAAAAGCAAGCAAATATACAAATGAAGATCCAGACTTTCCAAATTGAGTCAAAAAATGCGAACAAAATGATAATATTTTAAGGTATTAAACAAAGTGGTAAGTCGATTAACTGGGAGAAAAGGTGATGCATTATGAAGACTATATTATTGTTAAAACATGGTAAATTGATCAAGAAATGTGCCTAGAAGTTGGTCCTTGCTGGATGCCTACTTTAAAAATGATCAATATTGCTTCATTTTGCCATAAAAAAATTTACACCAAATTCACAAAATTGTGATTTTCCAGATAAAATTTAGGCCAAATTCAAGAAAGTATAATTTTCCAGATACAATTTTAGCCAAATTCAGAAAAATGTAGAGGCTTATATAGAATTAACTGTATAAATATTGAAATTAAAAATTAAAAAAAAAATTACACCTCGGGCCAAAAAATGCTGGTTTTATTTCATGGAGTTAAAATTAAATAACACTTGCATATAAAAGTGCTTGCACAATAAAATTTCCTGTACTTACATATTTATAGTCGGAGTGATAATGTATTAGCACTATTGTCGACATGCCATTTATTGAAACAGCTGGTGAGGCATGGTTAATTCAAGTAGATCTAATGCCCATGTTCAAAGGGACTAACTCAAATGAATATTCCTAAGACTATCATGCTGAACTACATTAAATACATGTAGTAACTTTTACAAGCCAAAACATAAAAACTTCTTAAACACTTGAGATTGTTTACGCAATTTCATTAGTTATGAGACAAATATCACACGTTACAGTGCGTACGTGTCAACGCGCTACGCATACGCACTGCTTGGGCCAAATGAAGGTGCATAGTAAACAACGGACTGATCGATTTAAAAAGCCGGGGTAGTTCGTTGGGTAAAATATATCACAATTTCAGTAATATGTTACCAATATAGCTTCTTGTTTTGAATAAAGTGTTAAAGAATGAGAATAAAGATTGTTTTTAGCCTCTCCCGCGTATCTATAGTGTCATATCACACGGACGACTGCACTATTTTAGCGTAAAACAACTCAGCTGCACCTCGTTGTTCTACTTAAAATAATGCTGTCGCACATGTGATATGACACGATAGATACACAGCAGAGGCTAAAAACAATGGCTGATATTCTGAAAGGGAGTCTAACTTTAGTCCTGGGTTTAAACCAGGGTTAGTCCTATATGAGTGGACCTTTTTTTTCCTTCCAACATACTCTAAAATGTGCTGTAACAGGTGAGAAAATTTCTCATGGATGGACTGGAATGGCCATTCACAAGGAATTTTCTCATCCGTTACATTTAACTTTCACAGTATTTTGAAAGGAAAAAAGGTCCACTCGTGTAGGACTAACCCTGGTTTAAACCCAGGACTAAAGTAGACTCCCTTTCAGAATACCAGCCTTAATCTTTATTCTCTAAATATCATCATGTGAGTGCATGAAGGTCATAAGAAGAGAGTAGAATGGGGATAGAGCAAGAGTGAGAAAGAAAGAGAGAGAGAGAGGGAGAGAGAGAGAAAGAGAGAGGGAGAGAGAAAGAGAGGAAGAGAGAAAGAGAGAAAGAGAGAGGGAGAGAGAGAGAAAGAGAGAGGAAGAGAGAAAGAGAGAGGGAGAGAGAAAGAGAGAGGGAGAGAGAAAGAGAGAGGGAGAGAGAGAGAAAGAGAGAGGGAGAGAGAAAGAGAGAGGGAGAGAGAAAGAGAGGAGAGAGAAAGAGAGAGGAAGAGAGAAAGAGAGAGGAAGAGAGAAAGAGAGAGGGAGAGAGAAAGAGAGAAAGAGAGAGAGAGAGATTTATCACAAACAAAACAAGAAAAGAAAAGAAGTAAATTGTTTTTGCCCACGGTCTTTTAATCAGCAGGTGTATGTAGTTATCGGTGCTGCCATCAAAAGGGCTCCGTACCCAATAAGATTGTCTGTATGGCTGTCGGCCATATTTTTCAGCTGCTCCAAGGAAATTGCTCTTCTACAGGGTTGTGTGTACTATATACATACATGTACAGAACTTCAAATACAAAAGGTTTGCCTCATGTTTTTTTATCCGCCAAGTATTAAATGCAGATGAAATTTGGAATTCCTTGATTTTTTTCATCATAAAATCTTTGGAAACCTGTGTTTCCAAAATTGCAATTCTTTTACTTTCACAGTTTATCTCTGAGCAATCTTATCTCTGTCCACAAAATTACTACATTGTGTAAAATAATCCACAAGCCTATCCCAAAATAAGCCACCATCTGCAGAAAACAATCACAAAATAATTTTAAAAACCGACGGATGAGTTCCAAAATGATAAAAAGAAGAATCAACACCAAAGCAACTGAATTGACCCAAGGATGTTTCCTCAAGTTTTTCGTGTTTACTCTTCCTCATCGCGTGCACGCGTGCAGAATAAAGGTACCGACGGTAATCATAATAAAAGGCTTTATGAGCCCCGAGAACTACAAGGCATTAAAGTAGTTGGAGAACTACTCGGTGTGTAGATCTGATATCAGTATTCAGTTTACACAGCTCCATTTCAAGTGGTGTGTGTGTGTGTGGCATGGTTGTATTTCATGTGAAGCTCATGATAATGGAATATGACCATCTCAGTTTTTCTTCTAAGTCTTACAAGCTTTTGTCCATACTCCAAAGTAAAATGTTTGCCTGTTCTTAAAATTAAAATTTGAAACAGGGAAAAGAAACCGTACAAGTAATTAAACTCCAGACCACTGTATTACAAAACAGACTCTCTTAAAGGGGGATGACCCAATTAATCTAATTAAACAAAATTCTTCCCTGATTGTGGACCTTGGCCCCAATACTCCACCTGTAAATTTACACATCGATATTTCAAACCGTGTGACCAACAACATTTAATGACAAGTACCCCGAAGCAACCCTAGAAGGAAAATTTTGCTAGGACCTGCGCTGGCATGGAATCGAACCCACCGCCTTCCTCACTACAGATGTCCTGCCACTATTCCACTGACTGTGTCCCGTAAAGAGCCCTCAAAAGCTGCAACCTAATCGTATAATGACAGAAAACGGTATGCCTATATATTTTTGTAGAGCCCGCAGAGTTTTTTAAAAAAATAACTCATAAAATGGAATATCCTTTAGAACATCACAAGGATTTTTTTTGATGAAAATCAAAGGGTACTTAACTGAAGATCATTAAGTGTCCGGACCACTTCCATCTACCATTTGGAAACAAGCTTCCCTCGTGGGTATAATATTGATTCCATGGATAGACTTGGATATCAGCTGACCTGCAATGGCCTACTGTAAAAATGGTATTTTTTTGTTGTAATTTTTCACACAGCTTCGGCAATTTTTTTAGCATTTTCGTCTGGTTTTTTATAAATTTGCTTTTTTTCATCACTACCCACATAGACTTCCAACACAACAATAATATTATTGCATGTTCTAGATTTCGTGCCTGCTCTGAAGTGTGCAAAAAACATTAAACTAATTAGCGGCAAATATTTCCACTTTCACAGAGAATTCCATTTGAAATCCATAACCCCCCAGTATACGACCGTTTTACCTAATCTTATGTATTTGTCCCTATTCTGGTGTTGGTTTCAAAGGGAATCCCCTAACACTCAGCATATTTATGAACGCTTTTCAGCATTTGAGCCCACAGTGCTTCGTATATGCTACTTGTCCCTTTCCTTATGGATGAACTATGACAGAATTTGGGAAAATTTCCTTGAGCACCGACGTCATGGCCGATTATTAAATATTTAGTTGTTCCTGGAACAAGCATGTTGCCAGCAACTGTTCTAAGTGAATTAGATGATGCTCCCTTTTAAAAGACAAGCAGCAAAGGAAAAAAAAATGTCCTATTGTTCTACTCCTCTCGGCACTGCTTTTAATGCAATTTCGATACTTCCATCCGCCTTCACCCTATTTTGACCGCTGACCTATTTCATCATTTGGTTGAAAGGGGGGAGGGATAGAGAGGGAGGGATGGAATAGAAAGAGGGGGGGGGAGGTCACCACTGACTTAATTGAATGTTTTTCCCAACAGTATTTTGGTACTGGTACAGCAATTTGTAACCAATTTTGACATGTTTTCCGTTTGACCAATTTGACCTTTTGATGCGCTAACCGTAGGTCACAGACCTTTGACTTTATTAAATGTTACAGAAAATAGCACATGAAAGTTGTTTTTTATCTCATTCGAGCATATTTTCAAGCAAATTATTTCTCCAAAATCCAATACCTTTAGGTCACTAAGAAACTTTTGCAAAATAGTGACTTAGACGTTTAATATGTGTATGTTAGTGTGCATTTCAAAAGTTTGCAATGGCACACAAACATTCACTTTTGGACTATGTTCAGTGTCGATTCATATCATTGTTTGTTTTTGTTTTGTTGTTTTTTTTTTGTGTGGGTGCATTACTCAAAAATGTAATCAACTGATGACTTGCTAATGTTTTTTAATGCAAAACAGATCATTTTGCAACATCTTATTTCCAACAGCTGATGAAGGTGCAGGGACACAACAGAGTATATCATTATCAGCACACACCCAGCAACTAGCCTGGGATACTAAAATTCAAATTCAACCCACAAACCTAACACCACCTGGAGTATCTTGCTGCTGGCATTTGTAAGGCGGTGGACGATGCACGCAACCCTTTATTACCACATGTTCCTATAACGTCGGTTTTTTGATTGGCCAATAGAGGTTTGTCTTTAAGGAGGAGGGAACATCGTATACTTGCATCCACCTGCAAATCATTTTGCGCACTCTTGAAAATGCCTTTCATATATGTATACATCTCTGCACTGATGCACATCCTGTTTGATTTTCACACCAGAGGGTGGTTTTGAACCAATCCCAAAGCAACAGTTTGGGGAAATTCACCTCAATAAGGTTCATGTGATCACACAAAAATTCCTATTCATAACACGCAAAAACACGACTTTTACCTTATTTTAGACCATAAAGCACTAGTACTTTTAAAAGGATTTTTAATCATTATCTGAAATGTATTGTGTCCTTATGCTTCTTAAAACTTTTTCTCCTTAAGTACTGACATGTGGTTTAGTTAGTAAGATATAAGGCACCATAGCAATACATCATGGGAGTGATTCAAAACAACCTCTGGTTTTTTCATATGTTTGGACTTATCACAAGACAATCCCCCCAATTCATTGCTAAAGAGATAGATAACATACCCTAATAAAATACCATGGAATTTTTTGGCTGCTACCTTATGACCAATGCTAGGAGATAGATTTCTCACATTTAGCACACTCAAAATATTAGGGTAAGAATTTCTTTGAGAATCCAAGGATTGCCCATTGAACATTCTCACTCAACCTATCTCAAGAATCAAAATGATTCTCAAATAATTTATAGTCCCTCACCACATCCATCAAATGGCAAGATTTTTTTTTAGAACTTCTTGTGCCTGAAATCAAATGGATTTCCACACTAAAGCTAACAAACTTCTATACCTCTCAGCCTTGTTTAGTCTAAGATTATGGTAATTTAGGATTAATAGATAAACTATACTGATGTATAGCACCACATGGAAGGCCCATGTTATTCGGTTACTATTCTGAGCATTGTCCTAAACCCTTTTTAGAAGTTGAAAATCCTTGGAATTGGGGTGGTGATATTGTTACAACAAATGAATCCTGATTGACAAACAAGAGCCGTCACCGCCCGTGTGGATTCGTGCAACCTGTGGTTTGGTGGGTTTTGACCGGTACTTTTGCAGCCCGGTTTGGGATGACCTTGAAGGGAATGGCTAATTTGTAACTGATGCAATGGCCCTTTAAAATAATGTTTTTGTGTTTTTTAATTTTGTAATGATGGCATGGTCTGGTATTTTGATAGCTGCTTGCTTTTTCGCCTATTGTATTTTTTTCGTATGACTTTTTTGATTTTGCACACCTTGTTTTCACCACGATACGGGGATTCCTGGGACTTTACCTGGTTGGTTTTGCACTGCGGTGAAGCCCTGTGTTTTCACCGCGGTAAAGCCCCTTCATCATCCCGCTTCTCTCCCCCCCTGCCATTTACGATCGTCACGCTAATTGTATTTTTCCGTATTTTTTTTAAATGATTTTTTTACATGGGGTCACAAAGATCACAATGGGGTCACAAAGGTCACATGGGGTCCACCAATGTCACATGGTCACAAAGTCACTGGGTCAACCAAGGTCGCATTTGTCACAAAGGTCACATGGCGTCACAAAACGGTCACACAAGCTCACAACACCCGCCCGCACCCCACCCTTCCTCCTCCCCGACGCCCCCACCCTGCCCCCCCTCCGACACACCCCACCCCCTCCCCGTTGCCTGCCCCACCGCGAACCGTGCGGGGTCCCCTGAACCCCCATCTTTGTGAATGGGCTATAACTGTGATGTGAGGGCTCAGCAAGGTCCATGTGAGGTTACTAAGGTCGCGCATGGGTCACAAAGTGTCACACGAAGCACCAGGCCACACGAAGTCACCAATGTCACACAAAGGTCACCAAGGTCACACAAAGTCACCAGGTCACACAAAGTCACCAAGGTCAGAAAAGTCACCAAGGTCACAAGAAGTCACACACGGTCACCAAGGGTCACATGAGGTCACCTTCCCCTCGCGAGGCACCCCACCCTTCCCCGACGAACCCCACCCTTCTGTCGCCACCACCGCGACCCTACCCAGATGCACCCCACCCCGACCACCGTCCCGACGCACCCCACCTCGACACTTCACCCCACCCTGCCCCCCTCCGCAACACCCCACCCTTACCCCCTCCATGAGATTCACACACAAGATGTCCGGCAAGATGTATGGTACATTATATAGTTGTTTCATGTAGCCAAGGAATATTGCATATCCGAAGTAAGCCATTTTAGCGAACAGCAATTATGCATATTTAATTCAGCTCATTGCATCCCTAAGCCGCAGGTATCAGGAAACTTTCAAATTGCAAAAGAAGATGCGCACCATATGGGGTTTTCGTGTAGTGAAGGAATTTTGTTGCGATGTACCGTTTTAAAAAGCAGTTGATTATGCGATTTTTTTGCATATCAATTATGCTCATTTGCATATGTAATTTGCTCGAAAATGCCCATCATCTAATCAGGTCAAGAACTCCTTTAATCCGCTTCCTTCCACCAAAGTTACAACATCATTATACCATTAAACTTACTGGACTCCGATAAATTTTACCACACAAGCCTTGAGGGAAAGTGTTGTCATTTTGACCGGCCAAAAAGTAAGCTAATTAATTTCATGAATATGCAATAATGGCAGGCCAAAATCTAAACACATAATATTGCGGCAACCCCCGTGGCACCTACTCTATCATCCGATTCATTTGCAGTAACTCGGGATTAGCGTTTTAGCCAGCAGAGCCTTTCAAAAAAGGTTAACCGAAATGTCTGAAAATATGCAAAACTAAGCCTAATTAAAATTCATTGATATTCAATAATGCAGCCAAAAGCTACCATTAATATTGCGCGAACTCGCTCTATCATCCGATCCAAAGTTGAAGTAAATGGGATAGCGTTTACCTGCAGACTGCATAGCCTTTTAAAAAGGTTAACCGAGTCAATACGGAAGACATACGGACGGATGCATACGGCACACATAATTTGGACAGTATTCGCAATTTTGTATTTCTGTCCGTAACGACGAATTACAGACACTGGCCTATGTGGACCGTGGGCGGAATCGTGGAACAACAACAAACAATTGCTCCAACCCCAAAACCGCAAGATCTGGAATCGACTCAGATTTTGTGAATATCTTTTCGAGGATATCTAGTGAATAATAAATAAAACGAAGGTACTGGAATCACGAAATGCACCTTTAAAAAGGATAACCGAGTCCATATACGGAGGACATACGGACCCACAGAATTTGGACTAGTATGTGCCTCCAGGAACATTCGTTCAAAGGCGACAAAAAAATGTCCGACTCACATCTAAAGCTTTCATTCCTCATGCCTAAACCATAAAGATGAGAAAGACGGAGGTGGTTCGACTGCTCTCTTCAAAATATAAACTGTTCAACCGCCTATTCATATCAATCGGCTTAAATCCAATCGATCGGACAAAAGACTTGCACTACTTGCAGGAGACATTATATACACCTGTCCTTAAATCCCAGAAACATTCCAATTACACAGTTTTCAATTGCTATTTGCACAGGGTCTTTACACTATGGTTGTGACCATTACAGCGAAACGTACTCGCCCGCATCAGTGGATAAATAACTTTTACCCAAAATTTTTCAAAGTATTTTGTTGGCACTTTGGACACTTCTGACACAAAAAAGTATGGTTGAGATTATTGAAATGCATTTATCTAATCATTTAATCATATCATATTCTCAGGAAATAACCGTAGATGGTTAATTAGGCTAAAATAATAACATTTTTATTGACCCCAAAACCATGAATCCGTGTTAGCTTTACCGAAAAAGGGTCGATTTTTGCCTGTTTCTTTCTTTCGTTAACGAAGTTCCTGATTTCCTTCCTCAATTATTTCGCCAACAATTAAAATAACGGTGGGGGTAGGTTCGCTACAGTAGAGAGAGTATCAGCTGCGATTCTCTGGGGCTATAATAAGAATCAGTCCATAACCAAAACCTCGGAGTGTTCATTGCCAGCAATTCTTTCGCTGGAAAATTAATAAGTCAATTTTAGTGGGAGCGTTAATTACTTCCCTGTTGTAAACCTTCCGAACGTCCAAACTTGAGCGGGTGAACACATTACTGTCACAGGTCCAATCTATTGCCCCTTGAAGTTTCCTCACAATGAGCTTGATGAAGGTAGAGTATTCCTGGGTAATCGGATTGGAAAATCGAGCCATCTCTCTTTCTCATCTTTCTCTGCCTAAACATACAAGATGCGCGTTACGTCAGAAATTTTCCCATCATTTGGGATGGCATACTTAAATTCATCAGATGCCAGGGCCTACTTCGACGTCTTTGGCTGCTTCTTCTATCCATTTCAACAAAATGTCCCCAAAATTGCCCACAACTTGACAAACGGTGTATCTCTTCAACAGATATTTGGATGAATGAGTGAACACTTCACAATATGAAATTCGTATCACCATTATTATAGAGACCCCTGGTATCACTCCACATCAAACAACAGCAGTGATTCTTAAAAATTACTCGCCTCATTTTCTCTAATTTGCCACAAATTTACTTCCTTTTTTCCTAGTTTTTCTGTACCAAACCACCGTCATCTTGTATCCCTATTGGATCAATAACTTTTAAACAAATTCTTGATTTGGTGAATTAAGTTAGGAAAAGGTGTAAATGTTATCTACTTGCATGAAAACACTGCCGATGACACGGCTCCTTCCATTGATTTACTTTACAACAACCCTCGTTATGCTAACCGATGGAATTACATGAGGTATAGGCGCTTTCAGGGGAGTAACGGTGAATATCGAATAAGCCCTATTTGGTAAGAACCACCATATTATTGATTATGGAGGCATTTTGGTGGGCGCATTTATCAGCTCATTACTTAATGAACAGCTTTTTTGAATGGCTCACTATTTGGTTTCCAGTAAAGTGTTGGCTCGATGAACCAACATCGACATACAATGCGGTAATTAACTTAATAGCGAAAATGTGTCTACTGTTCGACTAAAACAGGGGAAATGTTTCTACCCCCGAGGGTTTGTAGGATTGCGTGCGTTGCAACAATCAAAAATTCAACTGTAAACTACAATGCAAACAACACACCATCAGTTCTGAATTGAATATGTTGTAATTACATTTTCCAGAAGTATGTGAAGTGGATCTTATTCTTTTATTCTTCTTTCATGAAAATTATCCATGACTTTAAACAACTCAATGGTTTTATTTGAGAGGAAAACTTCAAATGGTCACCAGAATTGAACCAAATTTGGCCATCAGCAAGCCATAATTTACGTGACCTCTGTCTTCTTTGCCGGACTTAAAACTGTTTTTAAAATATTCTGTTTTTAAAACATCAACTTAATGCAAGTATAAATTGGATCCAATTGGCGACATTTTCCCATCTGAAGGAGTTAAGCTTACAATGTTTTCTTAAAGACTTATAAATCTGGCTTTAAGACATACTAACCAAAAACCCATGCATACGTTCATTTTTGAAAACAAGATCTTTCCCCGAGTTTTGACATTTTTGGGAGACACTCTGTACTAGACATGTACTTCAGGGTCTGTGACAAGGTATTAGAAACAGGATAGTCTCGAACAGGAACATACACCGTAAACAGGATTGCTTTCTGATGGCGGCACTATTTCCCCACACCAAAAGCAGACGAAATAGATGCACGTTTGTTTCTCCAGGTTCGGCTGCAATTCCACAACTAGAGTGAAAAACCCTCTGTTACTCCCCAAGTATCACTACCTCACTAGTCTCCCCAGCAGCCACCCCTCAAATGTGATTCCCATCATCGTCATCTTTTTTGACTACCATGTCACTGACCCCACTACAAACGGGGCTGACGAGCTCTGCGGTTACAGAGCTCTGACGTCTGCAACATAGGTATTAATCATCAACGCAGGGTTTCAACTTAATGTTGCGTTGCCATGGGCGCACTGATCACACAGGCAGGGAGCAGGGACTATGTACTACTGTACGCAATTCAACATGGAAGATCGGTTATGATGACATGGAAGGATGGGCTCCAAAATATTTGGTAGTGTTCCTTTTACAGTCTGCAGACCTTTTCTACATGGGTACTCACCAATAAAAAATAATATTTTCCACTTCATTATCTGTTTCATGCAGAGCAGAGAGTACCCAAAATTTGGAGATAAGTGACTTTGGGATGATTGATTAAAGTGACAGGAGGAGATTTTTTTTTATGATACAAATTTCTCTCAAATTGCACTAAATCAGTTGTAGACCACCTACCTAGAACGTTTGGAAGGTTTATTGAACAAACAAGTACAAAAGAAAACTGCAGACCTTGTTCTGAACTTGCCTGCTATCGTAATCGTCCCCACAGAAAATCATGCTTTGAATTTCTGTTGTGCATGACAGAAATTACTAAATCATCATCTTATTACATAAAGAAGGCGTATTCGGCTTATTTGCTTCAGGTGTGATCTATTTCATTGGTAAGCAATCCAAATATGCAAAAACATCATGTTCGAAAAAAATGGGGGCGCTTCTTTCTGGAAATGTCCTCATGTCTCTTTAAAGGAGTGTGACCTGATTGACAATCCCATCCACCCTTTACCCCTACAAAATTGAGATTTTGGTATCAGAAGGAAGTTCCAAATTTTTCTTGTTACCCAAGAGGTGTTACTGGCCAAAACTGTATTTATTGTAGTGGTGAAAGAAACATTTCTTTACCTAGTGTTGTAAAAGTTTGATGGGAAAGTGTAGCCGAGAATATTTTAACAAGAATTATGCAGTGCGTAATTAAGAAGCCCCCCCCCCCCCCGACATGGTTGTGGGGGGAGGGGGAAGTCATCATTCAGGAGCTTCCAGGACAGCTTCAGGGAGAAGTCTTTAGTCTATAAATGCACAGCTGGGTCAAAAATGGGTCAATCTTTTCTAGCTGAGCTGACCCCTTCTTTGGGGGCAACTTTTTCAGTCTGCGCAGGAGTCTGACATCACCATTAACATTTACATCATTTAGTATTCCTACAAAAATATAACTGGCAGTGTTTAAAAGATTTGTAAAATAAAATGTACATGGGAGTACGGTATATAAAAATAAGACTGAAATACAAGATGTCCCTAAAGATGGTTTGTTTTGGGAGTAGCTCAAAATTGCCTTTGAGTTCTTTTAACCGAGACGCCTTGTGAACTTTCATTGACGATCAAGTCAGGAATCAATTCAGCAATATTTTTCCAACTCAAACTTCAATTGCTAAAAGATGGGTTACATGTTTGTCAGGTTCAACCTCCTCGCTCCAGCAAACGTGAGATTTAGTTTCAGGTTTTGTTGGGTTTTAAAAAATCTTTTTAAACTCATGTGGTAAATGTCATGACTGAATTTTGTGTTTGCCAGATCACCATGGAAATATATGTATGGAGTTGAGGATTTTCATGTGTGGAGGAAAAATATGCATTTTTGTGCATTCAATTCATTCTTTCCTGTAAATATTCTTATATACCTGTACATCAGGGTAAAACAAAGAGTGTAGTAAGATTCATCTTTGAGTAAGATCATAGCTGCATGCTTATCCCGTTTTTTCATTTCCTTCTTCTAGTCAGTCACAAGAACTTGTGAAGAACCTGGCGACCCGGGAAATTGAGATAAGAGATACAAACTTGTAGCTCATAAAGTATGCAGAACTTACAATGTGATTCACTGAAAATATGCAGCACATTCCATCTCTCCCGGGCCGTTTACTGCAGCAAAAAATTGGATCTATGACGGTAACCAAATATTTGCCCGCGGCTGACGATATTAAAATGCTCTAAACACCCATCTCGCATACATCCCCTCACATGTGCATTAAGTGTATGTGTATGTGGTTTATTGTAAATATAAGCCCGAACTGTCTAAAAGCATAATTACTTATGAAATCTAATATTGCAACCATGGGGATAATGTGCTGGTTGCTTTTTAGGTGTCGAGCATCCGT
>JAMKCH010006607.1:0-49963 GCA_023653785.1 Ophioderma brevispina | reverse complement strand
CGTTGTTATCCAAATGTATTTTACCAGTGTGGCGGCTTCATAATTAGTGGTGTTTTCAAGACATTCTTTCGGAATTAGCAATTCATAATTTTATACGTTAATTGTCTGTGATTTTTTTATTACCGTGTTTACCAAATGACATTGTACCAGGGAGGGCGGCTTCAATTGAATAAGTGGTATTTTCAAGACATTCTTTCGGATGAGGTTTTGGTATAGGGACGCAAGACCGTCGTGGGGGATTTGATATACATACTTTTAAACCAAATGATATTTTTCTTGAAATTAAGGGACTGCACAAACTATCTTGACTACGGTAAAAGGACAAGGGACAATTTGTTTGAAGCACGCCATCAGTCTTTCTAAAACTGAGATTTTGGATGTTGGTGTTTTCGTGCCCTGTAGAGTAAATAGACTTACTAGGTAAATAAGTCGTTTGGTTCTAAACGTCTCCCTACAGCTTATTCCATTGAGTATTCCTATAGTGAAATTCAAAGTTTTTAAATGACCCTATTATCATATGAGTGTTCAAAAGCCTTTGCCAAAGTTGGCCTATTTGAACATTTTTCCATTTTCTTGTAGCGCAATTTACACTGATGACGGTCGCATCGTTGTGCAATCAATTATAAAGCGGATGAGAACCAAGCACGCGCGACGGGCCATGGTGAGCCATTTCTGGTTACCACAGGTCATTCGGGAAGGGAAGCCATTGTCAAAAACCACTGACCTAACTTGGATCATTTGAATTGCCTTTTGCTAATTTGAATAATGGTTCACGAAAGGCCATGCTTTTAATTTGTTGAAACCATGAAAATTTTAAACTCTTGAGTAGTGACTTAGGCGCATAAGGGTAAGGACAATACATACTTGACAACAAAACAAAAAAACAAAAAACAAACAAACAAACAAACAAACGAGCAAGAACGAGCGAATACGGAAGGACGAGAAGAAGGAGAAGCACGGAAGAGGAACAAACAAACAAACAACAATCAAAGCAAGCAACTTGGCAAGGCAAAACAAGCAAGCACTGAGCAAACAAAAAACAAACAACCGAATAAGCAGAGCAAAGCAAAACCCAAATGAACGAACGAACGAACAAACAAAACAAACAAACAAACAAACAAGCAAATAAAACAAACAGACAAACGAGCAAACGAAACGACGAACAAGCAAGGCAAGCAGCCGAAAGCAACAAACTACACGAAGAAGCAACAGGCAAACAAACAACGAGCGAACGAAAAGAAACAGACAAAACAAACAGACAAACGAGGCAGCAACGATACGCGCGAACGAAATGGAAAGGAAGGAAGGAAACGAAGGAAACGAACGAACAGCAAAGCAAGCAAGAACCCAAAAACCAAACAAAAAACAAACAAAACAAAGGAATAAGCAACAAACAAAAAAACGAGCGAAAACGAACGAACAACAAATAAGTAAAAAACAAAAACGAACACATAACTTAAAAATCATGTTTGCTAAAAGGAAAGGTTGCACAACTTATCAACACCTATTGCTTGAGTTAATGAATGTGAAATCTGTAGGAAGTGCAATAAAGTGGGTCTGTTTCGAAGACCAGACTCGAAACAAAAGACCCAGACCTCGCAGCACCAGACCCGGAAGTGAAATTCCTTCCGGGTCTGATGTTTGAGGTCTGGTCTTTCGAAACACCCGGGGGGGATGGATGTATCGAAAACACCAGACTCGAAACAACAGAACCTCAGACCTCGAAACACAGACCCGGAAGTGAATTCACTTCCGGGTCTGAGGTCTGTTGTTTCGAGGTATGGTGTTTCGAGAAATCCCCCCCGGGTGTTTCGAAACAACAGACTCGAAACACAAGACCCGGAAGTAAGTCCACTTCAGGGTTGCGGTCTGTTTGTTTTCCGAGGTACTGGGTTTCGACCACCCGGGGGGATGTATCGAAAACACAGACCCTCGAAACAACAGACATCGAAACACCATACCTCGAAAAAACAGACCTCGAAACACCCGACCCGGAGTGAAGTTACTTCAGGGGTATGGTGTTCGAGGTCGGGTGTTTCGAGGTCTGAAGTTTCGAAACATCCCCCCCGGTGTTTCGAAACTCCTAGACCTCGAAACAACAGACCTCAACCCGGAGAGATTTTTCCCCAGTAAACATTTTCAATTTCAACAATCTCGGGTCCTGATTTTTGAAAATCAAAGTAGAAACCTTGCCGGCCTTGGCACGGGGTAAGTTGTGCCGCTAAATGAGTTTTTAAGGTCAAGTTCACGTGATGTTTGTTTGATCGCTAAAAGTCATTCTTGTAAGTATTGTAAGTTACCGCAATGTGTCGTGAAGTTAATCACTGAAGTCCCAAGTATTTAGCCCGAATATGAGGAAACGTTCTTTCTTATTAATTCGTACTGAACATTGTGTAATCTTAATCTTACGCACGCTTAGCGCTTGCAGGCCTACAATTTACATTGCGAGGTGCATCCAGCAGTCTAAATGTATACTATTGCCATGCCTGTACCATGTTGGAATACGGCACAACGTTCCCGGGCAAAACATGGTCGCCGAAGTTGTATTCGATGCTCAATTTTAATAATAATATTTAGCGATCTTTAAGCGATTTTTAAGACAAAATGCAGCAACTCGCGTACGCAAGAACATGATTCTGCTCCGGCTGAAAACGGCCAATTTAATAATTACGGGGGGTAGTTTCATAAGAATGTTTGCATTTAAAAAGGAAAGGGTGTGAAATAGCTTGAAATGGGGCGGGTGGGGCTGTGGGACTGACGTAACCTGAAAATGGAGGTCTTTAGAGAACTGAAATCCGTTGAATAAGGTCTTGTAGAACTGTAAGGGAAGTAAATTCGGGGTCTGTGGAACTGATTTTCCTCATAATCAAGCTTGAGGAAGTGCAAATTATGTTAAAAATAAAGGTCTTGCGGACTTGCATTTCAAAAGGGTAGGGGTGTGTAATTCGAAAGCTCTTTAAGAAAAACAAGTGTTAACTCAGCAGATAACACCTTTTTAACACTTCAACGTGTTAAATTTGATGTTTTTCTTCTAAAAGTATACGAATATATAGGAGGTGTTGCACGCGATTTACACTAAAACATGTTAAAAACAATATTAAAGTCATGCCCTAATAGCCTTGTCCCCAGAACACCACATTTAACCGGAAGTGGTCAATATTTTGAAGTTTAAAGAAAGCTATCATTTCTCATTTACCCTGGGAAATACGGAGATAGGTATTTGGTTTGGATGTTATTCATCAGAGTGAAAATGTTTTGGTCGACCAATATTAATTTTACACAGTGCTCAATATATATGGGGATTTACAAAATGACATCAAAACGGATTGGAATATTGACGAGTAACTTTACAGGTGGGGTTTTGGGGTCAAGGTAATCCAATCAAGACGAAAACTTTATATAAATTAATCGGGCTATCCCCTCTAATGTTAACGGTTATTAAACATTACGGTATTAATATCATCCTAAATTAACACCTTAAGGTCAAGGAAAAAGTTTGTCTCAGAAGACCGCACGCACTTAGTTTAAAATTGAAAAATTTAGAAAATGATAATTCGGTCGAAAACATGAAAGAAGTGGGTCAAAAATGCAATATTTTTGTTTAAATCCCGCATTTCGCATTAACGTTTTTCTAAAAAAAAACGCATCACATTATCTGAGGCAAACTTTTTTTTGCCTAATCATTAAAAATAAAGGTCCCGTCAACTTCATGTTTTAGCGTTAACATGTATGTTTTAGTGTTAATCGTGTGCAACACCTCCTATACTTTTACTTGTAAAATATTAAATTTAACACATTGAAAGTGTTAAAAAAGTGCTATCCTCTGAGTTATCACTTACGATTGAAGAGGTCATTCAATACAGCAACTCGCAAATGTATCATATTTGATTACAGCAATAATTATAGACTGCCAAATACAAACCGATTAGGGCACTTTGATGTGGGTCGGTCACGGGGTTCTCTTGGCCCATGACATCGTCCTCATTCGTTATTCAATTCGAGATTCCAACTCTCCCGTTTTCTGTGGGAGACTCCCGTTTTTTCGTTTGTTCTCCCGTCTCCCAGTTTTGCTAGCAAATCTCCCGATTTTCCGTATATTTAAGGGGAAAAAATGAGTAAATAGAGAACAATAAAGTTAAGGAAAGAGGGCAATATCTTTTCCAAGTGAATAAAAGAACATAGATTTGAAAGCTTTTCAATTTATAAAGTCTGTTAAACTGGTTTCTGACATCGTTTTTCTCCCGACTTTCGGATAGTTCGCTCACATTAATATTTTTATTTAACCATTTAAATGCTGTATGCTAAATGTCTTCTGAAGGTATTTTAGTTAACTACTTAACTGCAGCGGTTTTGTTTTGAAGTTTTCAAGCTTTAAAAGTTTAGGCCTTGATACTTTTCATGTACTTTAAAAAATACTCTATATGGACTTAGTTTCTACAGACAGTGTAGAAATGGGGCCGTCAGACGGCGGAGCTCTGTCCATTTTGTCTGTAAAAGCTGTATTTTAAAGAGCTCTATCTCATGCCCCTTTACCCCACGGTTGCCCCTGGACCCCCGGCCGTCAGGGGCTCGGTCGCGCAAGCGCATCCTCGCAAAAAAATGTCCTTTTTTTAAATTCCAATGTTGGCATCTCTGATATATAAATATTTAAAAATAACCCTTACAGTGGAGTTGATGAGAAAATATTCCTTGACAACATTTATAGTTTATCCGATTATGTGGTCAAAGAATAAGAGAGCAATATTATGACCTTAAAAGACCCCTGAATGACCTTTGCATCTGTTACCCCACATAAGCCATCTTGTCTCACTATATAAGCATACCAAGTATGAACTTGATGATCCATAATTTCACTAAAAAGTTAGTTGAAAAAGTACCAACCTAGTGTATACAAGAGCAGTATGACCCTAAGTGGCCCTTGAATGACCTTTGACCCCATCTTTTATCCCACATAAGACTTCTTGTCTCAATGTATAAGGAAACCAAGACTGAACTCGATCCATCACTGCATTAAAAAGCTACAGAAAGTTGAGTGTCAACCAAAAGGTGTATACTAGAGCAATCTAATGACCGTAAATTACCCCACAATGACCTTTGACCTTCTCATCTATTACCCCACATAACACCCCTTGTCTCAATGTATAAGCATACCAAAATATTAACTTGATCCATGCATCACTGCATTACAAGTTAAAGTTTAAAAATTGTCAAACAAAAGGTGTATATTAAATATTTTGACACACACAGACAGACGAGACATAAGGTCTTTCCAATTGCATCAGACAACCTAAAAATCAGATTTTTTTTATTGATCGTCAAGATTTCGGATTTTACGTGTAAAACCGGGGGGTCATATTTATTTGGCATCCGCGTACGGCAATTCGGAAAATTAGCGCTCTATATAAATACCCAGTAAACATGTCTATATAGGTTCTATAGTGTTCCAAGGCTCATGATACGATCATTTTTCTGTCATATTGCGAAAACGGTTTGCTGCTAAAAGTCACACCCATAAAACATGCGATCAACTATTTGCACGATCCCCGAAATGCATCTCATTCGGTGCCCAAACAAAAGAATTTGTTTTCCGTTCGCGTCGCCGAACAGTGCCTAAAATTACAATACAAAGTACCTTTTCACGTGAAGTTAATCTTACAAAAATGTAGAAGAATATCTATGGAACAAAAAACAATCGAGGCACTGGTGTTGAAATTCACGACAAAACGTGATATTTTCGATCGTAACTGTGCCCTACTTGTCACCTGCCGGACGATTACACAACTATAGTGCAACGTCACAGATAGGGTAAGTTTTCTGGTATTTTCGTACGCTCCTAACCGTATATTTTTAGCCGACTTGAGGCTGATATAAGTTCCCGGATGGAAATGGGCACCGAATGAGATGCATTTCGGGGATTGTGCAAATGGTCTATTCAGGTCTTTGGAAAGGAAATTTGAGCAAAAATGATGTGGTGCGATATGAGCCAGACCATGAACATGTCAAATATCTAAACACGAACTGTTTAATTTCTAAACACCAAATGTTTCATTTCTAAACACCATGTGTTTAATTTCTAAACACAAAGTGTTTAATTGCTAAACATTTACCCTCTAAACACCACCTTGCCTTCACTTTCTAAACACTGTTTTTTAGAGTGTAGTTTAGTTATCTCATAAGGCAGCTATTCGCTACTTTCTACTTCAATCGCCCACTTTGATGTTTTCATTCCAATCTCTAAAATAAAATGGAATAAAGTAAAATTTTACTTAGCGATCGAAACCACGACCTTAGGATTACAAGACGAGCACCTACAGATGCACGCCACGCAATCCGAGACGGTGTAGAATTAATTATAGTCCGCTGTACTCATAGTCCAGCTACAATGGTAAAGAATAGGGCACACAATTCAGTTGACTCCTCACGCAAATTTAAAATAGATTAACGCTGATGGGGCAGGCGGGAAAAAGTTTTGGATCTGTCGAATGCATGGAATAGGGCCATTACTTGCGCCAGCGTTAAATCCAATTACAAATTGATTTTGTAGGGTGAAAAGATCGGCCAATTCGCTGATGTAGAGCACGTTAGAATAGTGGAACGTTGTCAAGTCAAATGGCTCACGCTAACTTTGGTTCGAGCCACCGATCACAACACAAATCCTATGGCATATCATAATTTAGAACAGGTGCTTGAGTCAAAGCGTGAACCATTAACCAATGGATACTAATGTGCACTACATCAACGAATTGGCAAAAGAAGTAGGCCTATTATACCAACTGCACAACATAAAAAACAGACAGGCCACTAATCACCTGTTCATATCTTGGGTGGACATGTCTGTTTGTAGTTTTGTCTTGAGTTTTGCTTGGCACCATATACTCTTTGGTCATAGAACAGACATATTGCTTGACTTGGATTATGTATTATTCAAAATAAAATGCCCTCCATTAATCTTAATTCCTTGACAGAATAAAGGTTAGCCTACTATCAGCGCAAATCTACTATAGTTTCACGCTTTATTCCATGGACTGTGGCTCCCATCGGACTAAATCTGCTTTCACACCAGCAGTAAGCCTCGCTCTTTTGTAATGCATTAACAGAAAAATCGCACACATTATCATGAATAGTGCCGCTACGAGACAGACTGAAAATATAATGGTCCAGGACCAAGTTTTTGGGCCAGAATCTCGCATTCGCTTTCAAAACACACCCTAGGGGAATCACGAAACTGCAGATCTCAGCGATATTTCTTGTAGTCTACATTTGAAAAATAACTTTATATTATTATATAATAGTCAAAGACAACGTTCATTATCGATCACAGTTTGTATTTATTTACATCCAGTAACAACTGTCTATGAGTATGAGCTATATTATAATAATAGTATTAGGTTGTGATTTGAACCCATTTCTGCTTCTTTTAAGGTTGGTATAGACCAATCATTTTAGAGAAAGTTTTTGCTCTGTAACTCTGCACTGATGATTTAAATCATATACAAAAATATTCATTTCTAGAAATGGATTAAAGGGGCATTTTGTAAAAATTGATTCCACTATGCTATAATTTGGGCTTTCTTAATTTTTATAATTTAGAAACAAGTGTCTGAAGGAGTTTTCCCATATTTTTGAAATTTAACTTGATTTTTAAAATTTCATGATATCGATGTTATACACTTATTGTTAATTGTTAAAAACAAGGTAGATTTTGCATTTAAAGCTGTGTATCCAAATCAACCTCAAATTTTGCAACTTTGAAATTATTATATAGAACAAAATAAGTACATTTTCAAATACATGAAGATCAATACTGGCTCAACCTTTACATTAATTGAAATCACAGGAATAGTAAAAACATTCCAATACAATGTTCATAATGTCGACTCATTCTTAAAGACACTATCAGTGATTTATCCGAATTAGTCAAAATATTTGAAAATTGATAGGAATAGCTTAAAATTGAAGGATATATCTGTTGAATCCTCATAAGTTTTTACAATTAAAGATTTGACAGAAAAGGAAAAAACGGCAGTGTTCAAAGATATGATGCTCCATTCAATTGCATGTTGTAGTAAGTGTCTGTACGGACAGTAGTGACTAACATATCCGATTTTGTACTAATTAGGTGGTTTCTGGTCTTATCATTTGCAGGGAATGTTAGGATACCTGTACTTGTTACAATCATGCAAGAATCTGATTTTTGATGATTTTTTATTTTCTGATTTAGCAAATCGTTGATAGTGCCTTAAATGAATGATAATGCCAACTCATCTTTGAGTCTGAAATCATTGAAATGAACAATAAAACCTTTGAATACAGTGTGCATTATGTCGAGTCATCTTTGCCTCATCATTCAAATAAATAATTATGTTGACTCATCTTTGCCTCTGAAATCATTGAAATGAATATTCTTAAACACCCCCCTAAATTTCATAGATTACAATGGAGGACAAATCTGATCTTTAATCTAAACTTGGATTTGTCCATAATTGCAATTCCAATTACAGTTTTAATATAAGATATTTAGACTTATGAATCTTCTTGCAAAATTTAACTTAATCCTACTTAAATAACTGAATATTTTGGTCAAAATAAGTTCTCCAAAACTTCAAATAGTTATAGTGTAAGCCTAGGTATGTAGCTGCTGTCACAATGTAACATGGTGTCCCCAGGTGTGACATGTTACATTATGACACACTTCTTCCTATTTACACAATGTTTTTACACTATTCTATGAATGTTATGCCAGGTTAGTATTGTTTGCATGACTTAAATTGAAGCTTGATTTACATCATAAGTGTAATCAATATTTTGCAAAAGAGGACCTTTATTATTAGGTGTGGTGTCCACATGGTGTCCCTGTTACATTGTGACATGAATTTGGCAAATTTTGCAAAAAACAATGGCTAATTAATTTGAAGCTCTCCAAATTTATTTTAAACCACAGAATGAAAGGTACAATAATAGTGGAATGAAATAGGGTCACTCTTTAATACAAATCTGACAATTTCATCAGATGTCACACCTTGAGACCCAGTTTCATGGAATGACCCATATAAAATTCAGTACCAAAGAGGATCATGATGTAACAGGGGACAACAAGGTCCAACTTCATGAAATGACCCAATTTCATTGGTTACTGCCCCTGTTTACATGGCCCAATAGATACATGCAGTTTGTGTGTACGTAGCCAACAAAGGGCGGGGGGCATTCCCCCGAAAAAAAATAAATAGTGAGTCAAAATCAGGATATTCTGATGAAAAATCATGCAAAAATCAGCCATTTTTGACCCTATTTATTCTCTGGTTGGGATGACTGTTCCCCTGATCAGGACGAATTTTTCCTGACTGGGCTTTTGCCCCCTCAAACCACAAGGCTGCCTACACTACTGGTGTAACTGGAGTTATTTTAAGTCTTTTTACATGTCCATGTTACAGAGATTTATTACTTCAAATACAGTGCACATAATGTTGACTCATCTTTGCAACTATAAAATTATTGGAATGAATAATATATTACATTCAAATACAGTGCACATAATGTTGACTCATCTTTGCAACTATAAAATTATTGGAATGAATAATATATTACATTCAAATACAGTGCACATAATGTTGACTCATCTTTGCAACTATAAAATTATTGGAATGAATAATATATTACATTCAAATACAGTGCACATAATGTTGACTCATCTTTGCAACTATAAAATTATTGGAATGAATAATATATTACATTCAAATACAGTGCACATAATGTTGACTCATCTTTGCAACTATAAAATTATTGGAATGAATAATATATTACATTCAAATACAGTGCACATAATGTTGACTCATCTTTGCAACTATAAAATTATTGGAATGAATAATATATTACATTCAAATACAGTGCACATAATGTTGACTCATCTTTGCAACTATAAAATTATTGGAATGAATAATATATTACATTCAAATACAGTGCACATAATGTTGACTCATCTTTGCAACTATAAAATTATTGGAATGAATAATATATTACATTCAAATACAGTGCACATAATGTTGACTCATCTTTGCAACTATAAAATTATTGGAATGAATAATATATTACATTCAAATACAGTGCACATAATGTTGACTCATCTTTGCAACTATAAAATTATTGGAATGAATAATATATTACATTCAAATACAGTGCACATAATGTTGACTCATCTTTGCAACTATAAAATTATTGGAATGAATAATATATTACATTCAAATACAGTGCACATAATGTTGACTCATCTTTGCAACTATAAAATTATTGGAATGAATAATATATTACATTCAAATACAGTTAACATATTGCTGACTCATCTTTGCAACTATAAAATTATTGGAATGAATAATATATTACATTCAAATACAGTGCACATAATGTTGACTCATCTTTGCATCTATGAAAGCATTGGAATGGATAGCATAGAAACCCAGTGTGCACAATGTCTACTCAGCTTTGCATACATTATGAAATCTTATTTATTATTATTTTGTATTCAAAAGGTGGATATGATGCGTGAACATGGAGTTTACAAAATACATTGTAAACAAGTATAAATTTCTGACTAAAACCCTCCCTAAACAGGTATTTTTGTCTCTTTTTGCTACCCTAAACAAGTAAGCCAATGCATTGTGTCCTTAATACCAATTATTGTCTTGCTTTGTTTTAATTCCGATTTACAGTGATTTTACAAGTACATCAATTTCAGGGTTAAGAAAAAAGATATCCTTTTTTGCTTATTTTGTTGTTTTTGACACCGTAATCAATGTACGCACGTACATTGCCTGTTTGAAAAAGACTTACAAATTTCCTTTTTACTCATCATATTTACCTTTGAATACAAGTGGCCCCCATGAAATCATTTAAATGAATAAAATAGCATTGGATACAGTGTGCATGTTGACTCATTTTTGCATGAAATCATTGAAATGAAGATATAGCAATGAAATACAGTGTGCATATGTCAACTTATCTTTGCAGCTATTCAATCACTAGAATGAATAATATATAGCATTGAAATACAGTGTGCATATGTCGACTCATCTTTGCAGCTATGAAATCACTAGAATGAACAATATATTAGCATTGAAATACAGTGTGCATTATGTCGCCTCATCTTTGCAGCTATGAAATCACTAGAATGAACAATATATATAGCATTGAAATACAGTGTACAATGTCGACTCATCTTGCAGCTATGAAATCACCAGAATGAATAATATATAGCATTGAAATACAGTGTGCATTATGTCGCCTCATCTTTGCAGCTATGAAATCACTAGAATGAACAATATATATAGCATTGAAATACAGTGTACATATGTCGACTCATCTTTGCAGATATGAAATCACTAGAATGAACAATATTATATAGCATTGAAATACAGTGTACATATGTCGAATCATCTTTGCAGCTATGAAATCACTAGAATGAACAATATATATAGCATTGAATACAGTGTACATATGTCGACTCATCTTTGCAGATGTGAAATCACTAGAATGAACAATATATATAGCATTGAAATACAGTGTGCATATGTCGACTCATCTTTGCAGATATGAAATCACTAGAATGAACAATATAGCATTGAAATACAGTGTACATATGTCGACTCATCTTTGCAGATATGAAATCACTAGAATGAACAATATTATATAGCATTGAAATACAGTGTGCATAATGTCGACTCATCTTTGCAGCTATGAAATCACTAGAATGAATATATATAGCATTGAAATACAGTGTACATATGTCGATCATCTTTGCAGATATGAAATCACTAGAATGAACAATATATATAGCATTGAAATACAGTGTACATATGTCGATTCATCTTTGCAGATATGAAATCACCAGAATGAATGAAACATTCAAATAAGAGTAATTTTACCAATTTTAAAAAAATACATCGGTCCTCGGACCGCTTGTGTCGCCTGCCATCGGGGTTAGTGAATGATAGGCCTAACATGACCTTTGACCTTGATATGTGACCTTTGACCTTATCAACAAATGAGGGATCCCATGTTGCAGTCTATGATTCAAGTTTGGTTCCAATTGAACTTCAACTTTTCAAATGAGGTCAATTTTACATTTTCAGCCTATTTTACAACTTGACCTCACATGACCTTTGACCTCAGTATGTGACTTTTGACCTCATCAACAAATGAGGGATCCCATGTTGCAGTCTATGATTCAAGTTTGGTTCCAATTGAGCTTCAACTTTTCAAATGAGGTCAATTTTACATTTTCAGCCTATTTTACAACTTGACCTCACATGACCTTGGCATGTGATCTTTGCCCTCATCAACAAGTGGGGGATGCCATGTTGCACCTGTGACCCAAGTTTGGTTTAAATCCATCAAAGTATGAGGATATTACAGGCAAATGTTAACCCTTTTCACAACAGACATCAACACAACAGACATCAACTACAACAACAACAGACAACAACAGTGGACAAAGTGATCCCTATGTGTCTTCCTGCCTTAGGGCAGGCGACACAAACACAAAAAACAGTATGAAATCATACTCCATAATATATTTTCATGTCATTAAAACATTTTAAAATGCAATAAATCTGTAAATTTGTAAACATTAATTAAAGGAGCATTTCGTGATTTCAGCACCTTCTGTCTTATTCATTGATCACTAGATATCCTTGAAGAAAGCTTATTCTCAAAATTTGAGCTGATCCTGATCTTGCAGTTTTGTGTTATGTGCAATTGCTCATTTCCCACGGACCCATAGGCTACTGTGCTGGTATTTCTGTCCGTTTACGGATAGAAAATACAAGATTGCGAATTTCTTAAACATGCGACTGAATTTGCACATAAGATTGGGCACACATGGATTACTAAGGCTAACGGTTCAGATGATAAAAAAATCTCAACATTTTTAGGTAATTCGGGGGGACGAGGGTTGTGGATCACGAAATGCCCCTTTACCATGTAAATCTACAAAGATTTCTAACAGTGTGATCAATTACAATCACTTTCATGTGATTTTAGAGAACTATATGGGACTCATTCTTCATATAAATTAAGAAAGGCACCCCATTTTTCTAATGCTGCTCAAAGTTGGTAGTAATAACATTATCACATTTTTAGTGAAACAAAAAATGCCTTTCCTTCTCACTCTTCGGTGGCCACTGTTACGAGAAACTCTAATTTTAAGGGGACCTTATGTCAACATACATTATGTCGTCTTGACATAGACCTATTACAAATATATCGCGGTCCTCGGACCGATTGTGTCACCTGCCGTCATGGTTTGTGAATGATGGGCCTCATATGACCTTTGAACTTGATATGTGGCCTTTGACCTCATAAAAGAAAAAGTTTGTGTGTAATCTCCATAAACTAACTTTGGTTCCAATTGAACTTCAACTTTTCAATTGAGATCAATTTTACATTTTCAGCCTTACAATTTGAGCTCACATGACATTTGACCTTGAATGTGACCTTTGACCTCAGCAACGAATGAGGGATCCCATGTTGCACCTATGACTCAGGTTTAGTTGAAATCCATCGATTGAAGTATGTGGATATTACAGGCAAATGTTAACCCTTTTTTACAACCGACATGAAGAATGGACAAACTGATCCCTATGTGTCTTCCTGCCTTTAAAGGCTGACTCAGAGATTTCCCAAGGAGGGCGCCCTCATTTTTCAAACAAATTGTGTTTTTGCATATATATAATGCTTGTCCATATACTTAACACTGTGTGAAATAGCTAAGCTCAAATCGAAGTCCTTCATATATAAAATCACAACTTTGTTACAAAATTCCGGATCCGGAATTGTTGGTATACACAGTATCCTATGGCACGCAATACTGCACATAAATGTTTACTGCATGAAAAAAAAAAATCTGATTCATCTCAGACTTTGTAATTCAGCATTTTAGGCGACTATCTTTAGTTCTAATTGATTACTTTGAATTATTACACCAAAAAATTATATTTTGAAATCTCTCAATCAACCTTTAAGGCAGGTGACACAAAATTGAATGTCAACATGGCGAGAGTGAATATCTTCCTAAGTCAATATAAAAAGTTGTATGACAACTAAATTGAACATGGCAGGTTTTTACTCACACATGAAGATATTTGAGTGAATCTGTCGTGCCAATTTAAACTTAAAGCGGCACTGGCACATTTTGAAAAAAAAAACATGAATTAAAGTGGCACTGGCACATTAAAAAAAAATGGGGACAGCAGTCCCGAATAAGTCGTCCGATTATGTGGTCAAAAAATAAGAGAGCAATATAATGGCCCTAAGTGACCCCACGGCCCAGAATGATTTCACAGCTGTTTGAAAGTCTCATTTATTATGAGAAAACCAGAATAAAACAAAAAATATCAACGGCGACACACTTTGGCAACTAATTTGGATTATTTATACCACTGACTTCATATTGTGTAAATGTTACAAAATTTCATTGCGGGCAAATATGATTTTTCTTAAAAATCCATTTTAACACGTCTTTCTATGGGAAATGGCAATATAGAGGGCGCTATAACATAGAAATCATGACCCTTATAGGCCTGTATGGCAAGATTCCCGCAATGGATTTTTCTGATTTTTGCAGAGGTAATAGCTCTTGCATGCCCCTACTTTTATCAGTTGTCAAAATTAGTCGCCATTGCTTAAAATTGCTCTATTAATAAAAGAGACTATTTGCGTGGAGTCAAACAGCTGTGACTTTGACCTTCCCCTTTTGCTTGTTACCCCACATAAGTCCCCTTGTCTCAATGTACATTATAAGTATGAACTTGATCCATCACTCCACTAAAAACTATGCTTAGTTGAGAAAGTGCCAAGCAAAAGTGTATATTAGAGCAATTTAATGACCCTAAGTGACCCCTTAATGATATTTGACCCCTGCATCTGTTACCCCAAATAATGCCCCTTACTTCAATGTATAAGCATCTGTAGCAAGTAAAAAACTCAATCCATCACTGGACTAAAAAGAAGGTGTAGCATACCAAGTATTACAGGTGCAACAAGAAATTTTACATTCCAGGTGTCCCTAAACAATCGAAAGTAATAATTTTTGCCGTGATGTAAAGCTTTCCATCGAAAATATCCCAATCTGAAAGGAATAAGCTGAGAAATGTTACTTTGGTACAAAAATTGTGAAATTTCTAATTTCGTATAGGAGCAAATACAAAATTCAGCCTGTTTTATATTGAACTATTAACAAATATCACCTTTTTTCTCTCTTTTAAAACATTTTTGTAGCCAAATACAAGGTAAGAAACTATACTATTATGACACAATATTTTGGTGCCATAAAAACCTCTCATTGCACCTTTAACTTGATCCATCACTGCACTGAAAAGTTAAAGTTGAAAAAGTGTCAACCAAAACGTGTATACTAAATGTTTGACACACACACACACAGACCATACCAACATATGGTCTTTCCAATTGCATTGGGCCACCTAAAAATATGAAATTTCTTCAATTTGCTCTCAAATGATAGTCTAGACCTTTGAAGAATGAATTGACTGTTTTTATTCAGGGCATGGTAAAAATTATAGGCCCTAGGTGATCTCAAAAACATTATGCCTGCTGAGGGGCATAGTGTAGTTTTTTAGATCACCTCGGGTCTATAATTTTAACCATGCCCCTCATAGCAGTCAATATTTGTATACTAGACAATTACCAACACAACTATGCACAAATCTTAAATTTTGAAAATTGAGGGTGCTCTTCAAAATGTGCTGTTATTGCTTTAAAGCATATAACAGTTGAAGCTGCAGGTTCAACCTTGTTTTATTAATGTTTTTCAACGTTTTGCTGATTCTGATGGGTGACAGACGAGAAACATTCAACATGTTTATAGAAATGGCGAAAGATCAAAATGACCAACAAAACAATAACTTGTTATTCACTCAAAAGTTCAAACAATCATTGTGACCAATTAACATAATTAGTAATCACATAATAAATGAATTCAATATGGTATCCAATACAATAGAGTGTCTGATCGTTATCTACTTTTGACTGCGGATTGGAACTTGAATTTATCCTGCTGTTTTTAGAGTCAAGAAATCAACCCTCGTCTACCTGAGCCATTTTTGTAACAAAACTCTATGAGGGGGCACCCCCACATGATTTTTGTTACTTAACATCTGATTCCTAAAAAATTAGTAGCACAGGATAGCTTTGAGTTTCTTCTTTCCATTAGTATCAAATAAGTACCAACAGTCCCTTTATATCACCACTCTGATGCCACAAGTTGAGGAAAGTATGAAAATCCTGGGATGGAAATACTGGATATACACTGGTGTAACAGGCGGGGGGATGGCAGGGGGCAGGTTGCCCCCCCTGATGACTTTGGCCGGGAAAAAAATTGCAAAATCATGCTAAATCAGCCGTTTTTTAGCCCTCTGACTGGGAAAAAATGGCCTTTTGACCCCCCCAAAGAGGGAAAATTTCCCAAGACTGGGAAATTTGCCCCTTCAGAGCGGGCAGGCCCGATACTCCACTGTGGATATAGGGTGGAAATTTGTATCTTGCAATTTTATTGACTCAAACACATTCTTACAGCATTAAAACTGAGTACGTAAACTAGTCATTTTCCATCAAGTAGAGCCAAAAACCGTGTGAAAATCGGATATTCCTTTTTTGTTGAAAAAAAATGAATTCTCCCCTATTCTAAGCTGTGTACTATGGAAATTGAGTTTTGCTGACATGCGAACTTTATGACGTAATTCTAGGCATGTACTCAATGGAAAGAGCAGGACCATAGCTATCCATTGGTATCAAAATCAAGTATCTGTGATATTTCTGTGGTGTACTAGGCATGTTAGTACTTCTCTCCCGAAGTCTACTTTGGGATCACCCTTTATCTTACCTGTACCCCAGAGGATGTTTGTTTTTGTACGAAAAGGAAGGTAAAATATCAATTAACAATTACATTTATAATTTGGCACAAAAAAATCAGGTTTTAGCAAGGCGGGAAAAACCTGCTTTCGGTAGACTAGGGTTAATTAAAACCAAAAGGATTTTTTAACGTGATAATCCGTTTCTTCATTATAGGATCCAAGATGGCTTCCAATTCAAAATTCATAACTTTATCTAACCTGAAGCTGCAATGTTTATGTTTATTCCTGTAAGTGAATAGTCACTTGTCAGAGGGGCAAATTCCCAGTTTTGAGGCAGATTTTCCCGGTAGGAAGTGAAAATTTCCCGGTGAGCTGATGTAGCATGATTTTCAACCTTTTTCTTCTCAAAGCTCTCTGACGGGGCAACCTGTCCCCCCCCACCTGTTACGTACTGCAGATCATTTTTCATTATTAGGGAATCAGAGTAATCAATACATTTAAGTATTCCATCCAAGATGGTTGTCAAATATGGCTGGTAATGGCACTTAGTATGGGACAAAAATTTTGATTACTAGTAGTATCTTTTTGTTGTTTTTGTTAATTTCGAGGCATCGACCTTGGAACACTTGACACATAACAATTGCCTAAGGTGTTTTCACTCACGTTGGTGCTTAAGGGGGTCCATGGAACCCTCTAAAGAATCCACTTTCTTGAGGGAATTTTCAAATGAAACTTGTACCCCCCTTTGAGGGGTCATAGGAAAAGGCCGAAGTTTCAGTATAAATCAGTTCCAGTTTACTGTCTGGAAATTAGGGGAAAATCATTGTTTTCGAAATGCATCAAAATTGCTCAAAATGTAACATGTTTCCATGACCCTCCCCCCCTCGACATTTTTGTTGTATCTCACCTATTACGTTACGTAATCGTGCACTGCGTGCAAAGAAAAGCTATTTCCCATTGAAATTACACGGAACAGCAGAAATCCATTTTTTTTGTGCTAAGGATACAGTTACACTATGTTTTATCTTATTTATTTGATTTATATGTAGTAAGAGCATGTGTGCACATACTTTGACACACATCATGGCCAAAAAAAATCCAACTTTTGCATTGAAAAAATGGCGAAACACCATGAATTTTGCGATTTTTAAAGATTTTTTGCATTTTTGCATGACGTCATGTTTGACGTCACTGTGATGTCATACAAGGTATATTTACATATATTTAGCACAAACATCATTTTGTACATTCTTGTATTTTTGTGGGGGGGGGAACTATGGCATAGGTCTGAACAGCAATGGCACGCAGTCACTCGATGTTGAAATTGCTTCATTTCAGCACATAAAGGGTTAAATATTTTTTCTGATTATATTAATTTTGTTTCATTCATATGAACATACATAAGCAGAAAAATATTTCTGGCCACAGGGTTTGCTATTTATATTTTTAAAATCACATTCCCATTGATACCTAAGGGTTGGGGGGTTCCTAGGGACCCAAGCTAATTATGACCTCTCAAAAATGTGACCACAAAAGTTGTATGGCTAAACGCCATCACCATACCAAAACTTATATCCATACCGTACGTCAAAGCACAGCCAAGTTACCGAATAATGACCCCTGGATGACCTTTGACCCCAAAATGACCCATTGAAAGCGTGACCACAAATCTTGTACGTCAGAGCGCTACCACCAAAGCCAAATTCATATATTAAAGGACGGCGAAATGCATAGCCGGACAAACAAGCAATCAAACAAACCCACAAAGTTGATTTTTTTAGTAAATTAATATAGATTTTTATGGAAAGAAGTACATCACTAAGTTACACAATAACAAAAAAATTAGAGTTCAAGATCTTTTTCACAAGAAATTGCCAAAAACTAATCTTGGGTCCTATGCCCCCCTTAGGCACTCAAGTGTGAGTTAGTCCTACTGGGATTTTTGGAAGTGATCATAAAACGTGAAGAATTACTGACCTTTGGCTTACTGACATTGTCGGACATATTGGACGCCCATCTAGGATGTTTTGCATGTATTGTATGATATTTAAACTGATCTGAATGAGTTATAGTGATAAACACAAACCTTACAGCTCTTGAATAAATGTAGTAATGATTTATAGCTATTTGGAGCCATCTTGAGATTCGACACCACCAAATAGATCTGGGGCCTATTTCACAAAAGTTAAGATTAATCTTAACAGAATTTAAGAAGAGTGATTCCTATTGAGCTTCTAAGCATTTCTTGAGGATTTGTAAGAATTGGTAATTTGAAATTAATAAAATAGGACCCAGGTATACGAATAGACTGGGATTTAACTTCAAAAATCTCAACGTAAGAAAAGTCTTTTCTTCTTTAATTGGCTTAAAAAGAGTTAAAGCAATATTAGCACATTTTTTTGAAGAGTGCCCCCAATTTTTCAAAAAAATTGAGATTTTTACATGGTTGCATTGGTAACTGGCTAGTAAACTATACCTGTGAATGGTTAAGCTCGAAAATGTCTATGTGTCACAAACGAAGGTATTTTGTAATTAGAATAATTATTATCGGGGATCCCCGATAATAATTCAACGGCTGCTTGAAACGGCCTTCAAATGTGAAATAGCGACATGTACGTGTCTACGCTCATCCATTAGTTGTTTTTATTGGTTCAGGCAAGTCAAGTTAGAGGTTATTTTCTCGAGGTGGCACCATTTCATCATGGACGGATGCATAAACGTAGCATTTCAGCTCTGCCGTTAAGTCCAATCTGGGATCCCAATTCTAATTACAAAATCGCTTATTTTATGATAAATACGCATTTCTTAGCATTTTCGTTCGCAGGTATAGTTTCCTAGACAATTACCAACGTAACTGTGCAAAAATATCAAATTTTGAAAATTGGGGGCGCTCTTGAAAAAAATGTGCCAATATTTAATATTTTAAGAAAAAATAACTGAACTCTTCTTAAGTTCACTTACAAATAATATCAATTTTTATGAAATAAGGCCCTGGTCTGGCACCCTCTGACCAAAATGTGTTTAGGGCCAGATCTAAGTTAAAGGTGCAACGAGAGATTTTGAGGCACCCAAATATGTTGTCAATAGTAATTTCATTTAGATTAGACACTCAATAGATTTCTTACCTTGTATTTGGCTACAGAAATGTCTTAAAAGAGGGAAAAAAGGCGATTTTGATTTCCTTATATTTCAATACAAAACAGGCTGAATTTCGTAGTTGCTCCTATACGAAATTAGAATTTTTGTACCAAAGAAAGTTTTCTCAGTTTAATCTTTTCAGATGGGGATGTTTTTGGTGGAAAGGTTTACATCAGGGCAAAATTCAGCACTTTCGATTTTTAGGGACACCTGATATGTGAAATCTCTCGTTGCACCTTTAAAATTGAAAAATAGTAAAAACTGGAACTTCTAGGGCCATATTTTGTGTTAGAAATTATTTTAAAGATACAAATCAGCACGATATCAAATTTTTTTTTTTACAAAGTCTGTTAGTCTTCTACTAAGTAATATACAGTACTAATTTTACCCACACCCCAATAGGAATATTTCAGAGGGGATCAAAACTCATCCTTGTCTTAACACCTAATGCTTCAGTAGCTCGAAAAATTTGTGGTCAACTTATGGATTCTTATGGGATGCAGTCCAAGATAATATTAGTACTTGTGAAGTACACAAGCCACTGACTGGGTGGATAGCACCTACTAGTATGTTTACTTAGTAGTACCCAACCTATAGTGTACTCTGCAGCTGCCTGCTATGTGACTGACAGGTACCCATGTAAGACACCAGTAGTGGAGTACCTCTGCATGCAGCTACTCTCGGGGAGTACCTTTACAGGTACTCCCCTACCGGCTGCCTAGTAGGCAGCAGTGGACCATAGAGGGCACCAAACATTCCATTGTTATTTACGAGTTTCTGATCATTTTCAAGGCTTGGTAAAATCTTTATTTGATTTGAGCATCACCAAAAACCCTTATGACATTTTTGTGTAAAACCATATCATAAGTTACATTTGTGGCCAAAATGTTAAATAATGGATAAATAAATGAAATATTTGCACAGAGCTCAATTGCATGGCGGGAGTACCCACGCAGGTACTCCAGCATGGGGTGACTAGTGGTTAAGCTACGTTACTGCGTGTGTACCAAGGTGGATGGATGGTTATCCCCCACTTTTGCGGCTGGCGATGCGGTACCCATGCAGGTGGTAACTCCGTGGCTACTTAACAGGTACTTCAAAGGTACTCCCATGAAGAAATTGGCTGTGTATGCTTGTATGGGTCTAAGTGTGGGAAAATATTGGATCCAAAACATAATCATTTTAAAATTGGATGATTAATGCCCTCTATTTATTGATCTCGCTATCCCTGACGGATTCAGATGCAGCAGGAAATGGGTCTTGACCATTATATCATAAAGCAAGGTCACATAGCTTGGACTATAAGAGCATTAAGGCTAAAAACATACAGTGATTTACCCTAATCTGTGGTCTGTTGTATAACACGACACTCATTGATAAGAAAGCCACAAAGTCACCAGCTGGTCAGAGGGTGGAATCAGCTACTTTCCAAATGTAACAGTGTCTCTTTAAGGCCGATAGTCAAGTTCTCTTCTGAGATGATCAAGGTGGGATGCCTGCAACCTTGATTGAACCTCACCTGGAATTTCCAATAGATATGGAAGGAAGTAGTGGAAACGAGTTTTTATGCATGCTTGCTTGACACAGTAAAATTTAGTAGTGTACTTTGCAGATGGCAGTTTCTGACTCGGGTCCTTAGGGTTTGGATAGGTCCACTTTTCTTCGTGTGAAATAAGCATATCATAAGGTGCTATTTTTGGCCTACGAGGAAATTCAATGCGACATTGCCTACATTCCTTTGCATTGGGCACATCATCAAGAAAGTACAGAAAAAAAGGTCTGTTGTTGTGGTGAATTTGTGTAAAGGGGCACTGAATATGTTGCGGTGTCCCCTCTGAAGCCTGTCTATTTGGTCGCCATTTGTTCTTGTGACTGCCACCTTTCTTTCCCTGTGCTTCCTTTGCATGCTCGAGCAGGTCACTCTTTGATGGAGCAGTGCGCTTGGGCGATTTCCTTATGAATTCTAAATGTTCTTGTAGTATCCCTGCTATCTCAGCAACACAAATGCTGTGTTTGCACAGATTCCTGTACTTGTAGCAAGGACATGAACAATGTACATGTTCTGCATATACTGTACATTGATACATGCCTTTTTTGCAGTTCTTTGCAGCTACCAGGTAGGTTTTCCTTCCTGTTGGTGCATGTGTCGGCATTCTGCGTACAGCATCTTTGCTGTTGAGCAACGTCTGCGCGGCGTTCACTATGCTGTTTATTAGGCCCTCTGACCAGCAATTTAACTGCTGTAACGTCTCTTTAACATCTTGCGAAAATTCCCTGTACTCTGATTGCGGTTGTTTTACATGTGTAACTCTGATAGTACTTCCTTTTAGGGCATCATTGACACTCATATTGTTGAACTTGTACACATACGCTTTTCTTTCATCTGCGTTCATGTCGAACCATTCTTCGGCTGGAATCTTGAGATGACTAACGATATCAGCTAACTCATATTCATCACTCAAACCACAGATAGCCATCTGCAATTGCTCCTGTTGATGCTGATCAACCTGTTCCCATACATCCTTTGTAAACTGTAATCTGGTCATGTTAAGACTACTTTTTCCATTTTCTGATACAGCTTCCTTCATCATAGCCAACTTATTATTGATACTCTCAGATTGGTTTGTGTAACATTTCAACGGTTTGCCTGAAATGTCAATCGACATGCCTGCTTTTGTTCTTGCTGTTGCAATCATGCATTTCTGGATCATTTTCCGGTTGGCTTCTAGATAGGTCCAAAATCCGGGTGTTTTTTCCCCTGAGAACTTAGCTTCTTCGGTATTCAAGGCTTCTTTTGCTTTCAACATGCGGGATTTTAGATCATATTTGTCCGACGCATCTAGAATGCCCTCCGCACTTGCTGTCCCAAACACTACCTCTAAGAAATACTTTTGTTCAACAGCTTTCTGAATACCGAGCATGTGCAGTTTGGTGCGGCAGTTTTGCTGGAAATGCCTGAAACACCTTAACCCTGTGGCATGTCGCATTTCCTCACCAAGGGCACTGTAAAGGCCTTCTTCACCATCCGTAATATACCCCTTTCCTTTCTCTGCAAGATCACGACTGGAGTTTGCAACAGCATGGGCAATCTTTTTATATACGGCTTTCTGCTTGCTGTAATGAATTGCAGTGGGACCAAGGAAAGATGGCGCTGTTCCAGTTCGTTTTGATTTTAGAAAAAGCTGTTTGTATGTGAATGGAGTCACCTCATACCTGCCGAAATTAAATGTCGGGTCAACACTAAAGGGGTGGTTAAATTTTTCAGATGTACAGAAACGAGATAGGTCTGATGTCATGTGGGGCTTTCCCAACACCCAGAGGTCCTCCGGTACATCGTGATGTTCAAGTACCAGGGGCTCTTCGGCATGTTTTGCATACTCCAACATCTCCTCAATTTCATCCACTTTCTTCATTTTATATTTTAGATCATATAGCTGTTTTTTGGACCGTGGTAGCTCTCCGGGCTCACGGGCACCCAATACACCACCTGCAGACACTGAAATACTTCTAAAGGCCATAGATACTGATTTTGAGGCCAAATTTCTTTTTATTACTTGCATTGTACTTTTCTTGGTTGGGTAGTATGGCTTTCCTTTACTCTTTCCTTTACTCTTTCTATTTCCATGTGGCTTGACAGTGAAAGCAACCTCAGAATATTCCTTATTTGCTACTGTGTATTGTAGCAGGCACGTCGAGTTTAGAATATCTCCATCCTTGCCTTTCAGCAGAAATATTGTACGACATAATCCTGCAAAATTTTTCACAGAATTGGTGTAGATGTGAAATGATCTTTCAGTCGTAAGCTCGATCTTCTTTCTCTCCACAATGTCCACGTTATCCTCTTGATCAACCTCCACCGTCCACGTAGCACTACGTAACGTTGTACCGAATACACCATTCATGTCACTCTTCACATCTTGCCAGCAATCTAATTTAGTCAAATCGACCAGAAAGGACACATTTTGTCTAGCCTTCAAAGGCGTCTTGATACATTTCATCCGCTGCGGAGATTCATTGAGGAGAATTGTCACTGCACTTTTAATCGTGTAGCGTTCCTTTTTGCCATATTCGAAAACGGGGAGGTCTTTATCATCGTTGTAGAACAAAGGTTCGATGTTATTTGTCTGGAAAGAAAACAAAGTGTACCATGTTTGAATTAGAAAACAATAACAAATATGGATAGTACACTGTAAATACAGTGTTAAGAATATGGAGACAAGATTCATGTTTACATAGTTCAATTTTTCTTGTTTACAGAGTTCAATTTTAACATTGAAACACCATAAAACATCGGGTATCTAAGCATTTTAATATTGAAGCACATCTTTCAGGCATAAATGCTAAACACTATAACTACCAAAACACGAAGCTTGTCTCCATTTTCTAAACACTGTTTTCACAAAAATTTTTTGCATGTTTATAATGAGTATAGGTATCCTAACATACCCTAAAATTATAAGACCAACATAAACCTAGTACGGGTAAAATTGGATATTTTAGTTGCATATTGTCCATACAGACACATACTCACTACAACACGCAATTGACTGGAGGTATCTTTGAACACTACTAGCCGTTTCCCTCGATCCTTTCTGTCAATTTTTTAAGTTGGAAACAATAACTTATAAGAAGATGTAGATATAGCAATTCTACATCTTCTTCCTTCCCTTTTGAGCTATTCCTGCAAAATTCAAATATTTCTCCCACTTTTGGGATGGATCACTGCTAGTTTCTTGAAAGGTTTCCCTTAAGTTAAATCTGGGAAAACACTTTTAAAGTGAGTCAATCCCTCAACTGTAGTGTTACACATCATTTTCATCTGGTATAGTGTAATACTTTTACCATAATTGAATCAAAAAGTAAGCTTCCTCATAAAATGTTAACATTATCCCTAGTAAAAATATTAGCCTCTGGAAATATTTCCAGCACAGGAAATATGAAACTCCTGAGTAGAAAACAAAGGTTACAGAGTCAGGGTTACAGAGTCAGTCCTGGCAAAAAATGTCAGGAAATTGAAACATATTTACCGGGGCACTCTGGACTAGTGCACATTCCATATTTTGCTGTAACAGTCATATTCAGCTTGAACAATAGCAGTAATTACCAAAATAGTAATCCTTGTTATAGCACATATAGTCTTAATTATCTTAAGTATGAATGACAAGTTGCTAATAAATAGTAAAGCACTGCACATCATAGAGGTTAATGTATTAGAAACAGAATAGAAGTGAGCCCTCTCTTACTTAAAACATGCTGGGAGGATAGCCCCCATGCTCAGTTACATGTATGCTTACTAACTAGAACTGTGGCACTCAGGCGCGTAGCCAGCTCGGTGGTTCCGAGGGGGCATTTTCCCGGTAGGTGCAACAAATGTCCCGATCACAAGCAACAAGAATCTGAAAAGGGGCTGATTAACATGAATATCCGTGTTTTATTTCCTGATTTCCCCCTCAAGATTTTTTTCAGAGGAGGCACTCTGATCCCACCTGGCTACACCACTGATGGCACTATTAATGTAGGGAAGGGGTTGTCCCATATTATTTCTAGAAAATGTTGACAGACGATTTCACAAATTTCCTTGGTTTAAGTCGGCTCAGTGCCGTACAGAGGCAGTTGATCCAGAAGGGCAAATTTTCCAAGTCGTCCTGCCAGCGGGGGCAAAATTTGTAAGCCGTGTCAATGATTTGCTTCAGTTAAGTCTACTTGACGAAATGCGCGCGTAGCGCACAAAAATTAATTTTCCAAGTTTAAGCTGAAATTGGTTGAAATTTCTCGAAGAAGATGGATGAAGTTTGATGTGTGACCAGTGCAGATTTGTCCATATCGTCCCGGTTTTGAACCAGAGGGGCAATTTTCCCCCCAGTCGATCGTTACGCCACTGAGTTGGCTAAACAAACCAAATACCAGCATGTAGGCCATAGTCTGAAATTTTAAAATTGGCATCACTAAGATAAAATAAACTTTGTTTAAATTCATAAAATGGTACTCCTTGGCAAGGGGATAAATCCCCATAAAAAAGATCTTAATCGTTTGTCTCACGGCTGTTTGGGTTTGAGGAATGCTCCACAATCTTGATACACAAAGGAGCCGAAAAAACTGGGAAACATAAAAAAACCATTAAAAGTGTCCACTTTTTTCTTTATAAAAACATGATTTTGACCATTTTGAACCAAAATAGATTTTGGGTCCAGGTAATGCTTACCAGCCATTGAAACACAAAGCAAGCGAAAACACCAGGAACCATCCAGAAACCACCCGAGAATCATCCAAAGTGTCAACTTCCTTTTAGTTGGACTATTTCGAACCAAAATAGCAAATTTGAGGAACCAGGCAAATGAACCAAGAACCACCCAGAAACCATGAAGGAACCATCAAACTGTCCACTTTTCTTTAAAAACTTAAAAAAAGAAAAAACCTAAAAAATTAAAAAAAAAAAACAAGTAAATTTTCAATATTTTTTCAGCTTAGAAGGAAAATTTAAGTCCAAAAAGATCAGAAAAAAAAAAACAATAGCTGCCCTCTGAGTTAGTGAGAGAGAACTGTTCCTGGAGTGTGGTTGTAAAAACTACCACTTGGACTAAATATGTCTTGCCTGAGTGGACCAATTTGACGAAAGCACATGTAATTAGTATGAAATGGTCTGTTATGTATGAGTTAAGGTTATGCCCCAGGGGGATGCACTTTTCCAAGGTGGATATCATGCTCGCAATGACATCATCGCACCAACACTAATATGGGCATTTCCATATGGGTTTTTTAGATCGGGCTATATACGCACATACATTGCTTAGGGTATCAAAATCATAAAAAAATTCCAATTTAGGGTATGTTTTTCACGTTTAAAGTTATGTGTATACGGTGTGATATTTTGAATACTTGTAAAAAAATCACATTCAAAATGATATCCACCTCAGAATACAAGTACCCGCCACCCCCCCCCCCCCCCCCCCCCGGATTATGCACACGTTTGGGAAGCAGACCCCCGGACACCCACAGTACCACTTAAGTGACCAAGGGGTTTTCACTCCCGTTGGTGCCCCTAAGGAAACCACTTTCCCCGAGGGAATTCTTGCACAAAATTTATACAACATGTGAACTTAGGGTCATAAGACAACCCCAAATCAGCAATAAAAAATGAAATTTGTTATTTCGGCTGGAAATTAGGGGCAAAACATTGTTTTCAAAACACATGAAAATTGGGCAAAAAGATGGAAAATTCAAATGAGCCTTGCGCTTTCATCAAACATTTCGAAAACTTATTTTATGTGGATATCTTTTCTAGAAGACCCAAATTTAACACAAAACCAGCAGTTTTAGGGCATCCTGTATTTTTTACGGGTGTTGCAAAATACGTCATTTTCCCATAGAGTTTGTACATTAACGGTTTAGCAATGTCCACGATGAAATTGTTTGTTTTCAGCACATAAAGCGTTAATTATTTTTAAGTTTACTAATAATTGTTTACTTACATGTATGTGTGAACTTATATCGGCAAAAAAAAATTCGCTTTGGTTCTTTGATTTTTAAAAATATTCTCAGATGACTTCCGATTTTAATTATTTTGGTATGAAAAGAAGCGCATTTAAAAGTCAGACTATTACAAAAAATTTCGGTGCAAAAATCACACACGTAAAGCGGCCAGCGCGAAAACAAATTTTGGGGGTCCATAGGAACCCCCCCCCTTGGTCACTTAAGTGTTAGGCATATTCCTAATAAATATGACCTATTGTTGTGTTTTTAACGTAAGTCAAAAAGACCAATACTTTAAACAAGGCGGTTCTCGAACCACAAGTGTCGCCTGGTTGCGCAATCACTTGCTTTATGATGAAGTTTGGCAAATGATGATTAGAAAGAGAACAAATGCACTGAAGAGAAGTGTTACAAAGGTCACATGGGTCACAAAGGTCACCCCGCCCCACCCCACCCTGCCCCGACGCACCTTGCCCCTCCCTGACAACCCACCCCTCCCCTTCACCCCTGACCCTACCCCGGCACACCGTTTTGTGAATGGGCCAAAGGTGACATGAGGTCACCAAGGTCACATGAGGTCATTAAGGTAACATGGGGTCACCAAGGTCACATGGGGTAACAAAGGTGACATGGGGTCACCAAGGTCACATGAAGTCACTAAGCTCAAAAGTCACCAAGGTCACAGTCACAAAGGTCACACAAAAGGTCACAAGGTAAAACAATGTCACATGGGTCTAACAAAGTCCACACTGGGGTCACAAAGGTAACTGAAGTCACAAAGGTCACATGACGTTACACCAATGGTCACATGGGTTCACCCAGGTCAACGGGTTCACCCAGGTCACATGGGTCCACAAGGTCACATGAGGTCACCAAGGTCACATTGAGTCACCCTGCCCCTCGCCGACGCACCCCACCCTTTCCCCGATTTCTGCCACCCTAACCAACAAACACCACCCTGACCCCACCAAATGCCCACCACCCGACCCCATAGTGCACGCCCACCACCCCGACCCTCCGGCGCACCCACCCCCTCCCCGACGCCCCCACGCGCCAACTAACACCCCACCCTTTCCCCCTCCCCAACACCCACCCGCCTCCCCCACACTCCACCCTGGATTTTAGCCTGATTCCAAACACCCCATAGTATGTGTCTCTCTCTTATCACCCTAACACCCTTAATTCCTTCCCCTTCCCAATACCCCATCCTGCCCTTTCTTCAACCACCCCACCCTTCCCCATCCATATGATTCACACACAAGATGTGTATGGTATGGTAGTTTGCATTGTTTAGCGAATGAATTTGGCATATCCATGTACAATTTAGCGATTCAGCAATTACGCTAAGTTAATTAGCGCATTTGCATACCTAAGCCACATGTATCAGGAAATTTCAAAATAAGCCAAGAAGATGTGCACCATTATATGGGTATTCGTTCAGTGAAGGAATTTGCATATCCGATGACCGTTTTTAAAAAATTTAGCGATTATGCTGATTTTGCATATTAATTAGCTCCTTTGCTCGTACCTGTCCGAAGTATGCCCAACATCTAATCAGGTGAAGAACCTCTTTATACCGATTCTCTCCACAGAGGTAAGTCATTATACGGCCTACGGAACTCAGATAACTTGAACACAATCCTTGCTGGTGGGGAAAAGGGTTATCATTTTGACCGGCAATATAAGCTAATAATATTCATGAATATGCCAAATAATGCAGCCAAAAAGCTACACATAATATTCTGGCACTCCCTCTATTCACCCTACACAAGTATTGATAGATATTGGATGATGGGGTAGGATACAAAGAATTATTGGTCACGCTATTGAGTTTTGAAAATATGGTGCGAGTCGCGGAGCGAGCGACTGAGCGCAAATTTTCAAACACTCATAGCGAGACCGATTAACTCTTGTATCCTGCGATAAAAATCATCCAATATTATCATTATATGTTTTCCAGAATCTGACTTGAACCTGGCTCAAGTTAGACTAACTAGATCCCATAACATTAGTGAAAAGTATAAACACCATGGTAACTATCAATATTTTTAAAAGTGAAACCAGGAAAGGGATCAATAAAATTGAACATGTTGACAACTAGGAAAACCAAAGAATGGAGCCAGTAGGGACACCAGGAACCACCAAAGAATGGAACCAGAAGACACAAGGAACCACCCACAAAAGTTCAAAAAGTAGACAGCAAACCCAAATAAGACCACCCCCAAAAGAAATGGACATCCCTAGGACTACTTCAAGCCAATCAAAGCCTCCCAGAAAAAAAAACTCATGTCCTGTCTTTTAAAACTCATGTCCTGGTCTTTTAAACTCATGGTCATGGTATCAAGAAATCCATGGTCCACGTCTCAGGTTACATGGTTGTATTGACATTCAGTTGGGTACAAAGATATAGGGTGGACGATTTCTAAACACATAATAATGAAGTAAATCGGGATTAGCGTTAGCCCGCAGAGCATTTCAAAAAGGTTAACCAAAATGTCTAAAACTATGCATAAGCTCAATTAAAATTCATGATGATATGGAAAATTGAGTACAAAGCTACACATCATATTGCGGCACCTCACTCTATCATTGCCTAATCAGTTTGAAGAGTAACTCGGGGTGATGCGTTTAGCCTGCAGTAGGCATTTTTAAAAAGGTTAAGAGTCATACGGGACGGACATACAGACATAGGACGGGAAACAGAATTTGGATTAGTGTCTTCACGAACATTCGTTCAGGCGACACAAAAAATGTGTGGGTTCGTCCTTTCAAAAATTAATTGAGCCTTAAAGAGAAAACTGGACCACATTTGAAAAAATAGTGCACCCTCAAGATTTTCAAAATCAATATTTTTGCATGGTTGTAAACCTTTTACATATCTAACCCCTCACCTGAATGATAAGAACAAATCAGCGTCCTTGGTAAACAGAACCAATTTTATAATTAATGTCGCCGGCGAATTTTTTTTTTATCAGCAGAAGCGGAAACAGGCGTAACGCAAGAAAGCACGCCCGTAGCAGTTCCCACGGAGTTGTACCCTGTTTGACCAGTTTGTGACCTTGTGGTTTTATAATTTAATATCCACATGAGTTATGAGTCGATGATAGCATGTAATATAGTATGGAAAACTTTAAGTTGTTCTACACATTACCTGGATGTCTTTAACCTCTTATAAAATCCATATCTGTTTTTGAGTATGTTATTTTTATGTGTAAAAGTATCTCTATTCTTCAATGGCCGACACTCTCATTTGAGAGCAAATGAGTTCCGATTTTGTGAAAATGTGCCAGTGCCGCTTTAAAGAAAAATGAGATTCCAGAGAAGCGCCTCCAATTTTTTTACATTTTGCTTGCGTACCAATATATTAGATCACACCTGACGTGAATAACAGAATAGGTGTATTTATGTAATAAGATGACATTTAGTAGTTTCAGTGAATGCAAGACAGAAAATTGTGGTTTCTATGGGGAAAGATCACGAAAGCAGGCAAAGTCAAAACAAGGTTTGCGGTTTTCTTTTGCACCTGTGTTGTCCAATAAAATTTTGGATTGAAACGTTCTTGGTAGGTTGGTCTACAACAGATCAGTTGAAATTCAAGGAGAAATTGTATCCTAAAAAAGAATCTCCTCCTGACACTTAATGAATTGGGAGCATGTTTTACATTCTGGAACTGACAATTCCTGTGAAGCTTCCACCGCGTCCCCCAAATAGGGAGCAGGCCTGGACTCCTGCCACAAGCTTGAAATTACATGAATACCCGATTTATTCCACCTACTAAAGGAGGTTAGTGCCAACTGGGTTGTGCCATTTTAGCCGACCCGGGCGGCACTAGTACCTGCTGAATTCATCAGACTTGTACGGATAAACTGCCAGAATTATAACCCGTGCAAACTTGAATTTTAAAAGCTTGTCTGAAAATATCTAAGTCTGTAAAAATATCTAAGTCTCAGGAAATGAACAGGTTTGGGAACATTGAGCACTGTGTTAAGACGGGTTCTAACTAGGAGAGACAATGTTACTAAAGATGGGGGTAACTAAAGATGCGTACTCGGAAAGAAGAAACTTGGAAGAAGTAAAACATCTTCAATGCAGGCACCCGTTAGTTGCTCACTTGGTTTGCCACACTCATGCATCAAATTCGTCCATATGTGCACCCCCTTTCACCAAATCATACCTGTAGCATTGGAAATCGGACAATTGACCAACAACCCACAATATATGAATTCTAGAGTTCAAGTTTGTGTGAATGCAATTAATTTGTACAAAAATCAATTTTAAAATAAAGCAAATTTTATCTTTTTTTTACCTTTGACCTCATGTGTAAAAAGATCAAGAAATAAAGATGAAAGAAACCTTTGGCAAACAGAACACATTACATGTGAACGACAACCATAAATATTTTTAGGTTTACCTGATTACGTTCGTTGGCCAAATTGATATCGTCTAGAGTATCTTCTTCCAGGTGACTTACACCAGCACAGGGGGGTTCAACTGAAGAACTTATTTGGTGTACAATTCTCTCTGGACATGTGTTATGAATGGAGAAAAGATTCATCCCAGTCGGTTCATCTGAATCTCTTGTGGAATCTTGAATCGGATTGAAAGCTTGGTCTACTAAGGGACGCTTGCTATTAGCATAAGATGCGGAATTCACAAGTTGGCAGCTGTCGACATCCTTCTTGCGACGCTTACTAACATCAGTCAGATTTTTACTGGAGATTTCCTCATCTTGTCGGGGATGCTTATTATCAGCAGCTGCAGGTGCCATACCAAGATGTTCATCACTTTGGAATCGCATGCTGAAGCAAATTATGAATAAAATTAGTGGGGTTATTTTCTTTAAAGTTCTTTTCAGTTTTTCCTTCATCTTGCAACACATATTATTTATACCCATTGATAGAAAAGGAAATCTATCTCCTTATTTTTGGGAAATTCATCAATGGTAATGGTGAGACTTTAGTAACCAACACTTGTGAAGCTGTGCACGGATTGCCAATCTAGGCATTTATACCTTTTTCGATTTAGTGTGGTGGATGCTAATCAATATGGAGACTTGGTGTGCAAAATACATCGAATGTGTAAACACTGGCAAACCATTGGAAGTGACACTGAGAAATAAAATCTAGTCACACTGATGATTAGCAATAAAGATTTTAATTTCTTATAACTTACAAGCCTATTTTATTATAAATTTATACTGTAATCTGGGCTTCAAATGGCATAAACGAGTGCATCGAATACGGATATGGGGGATTCAGTGGCGTAGCTAGCTTTTCATATTGGGGGTGGGGGGGGGCCCGACATTGTTGCGCCTCTCAACTGACAGAACATGGTAGGGTCCACGGGCCCGCCTTAGGGCCCCGGTTGGGGTCCATGGGCGAAAATCCCCGGTGGGGGTCGAGAGGGCGAAGCCCCCTGAAAATTTGTTGGGTTTATATGCTTAAATGTCCTTCTGAGGCGAATTTTTGTCGATTTTGTAATTACTTGTCGCACGCTGTCCATTGCAACTAAACTTATACCTTGCCTGCAATCCAGCCTGCAAGTGCCATGACCTGAATTTACGGTGAACCGACGGGCTCATTTTAACCGACGAAATCAATTATTGGGGGGGGGGGGGGCAGCAGGCCGCCCTGCCCCCCTCTGGCTACGCCATGTGGGATTTGTTTCATTCCTTGGTTGGCTTAAGCCTGGATTTAGAGACGAGGGGACGGTGAGGGGGCACAATGTGTGAATGGACCGCAGCCTGAAAATATAGCGCCCATTTTTTTTTATGTCGCATCAAAAATCTGCGGGGGGAGTTTTTGAGACAAAAGGAAAATTTTGCTAATTACCCATCCTTATACTATGATGATCAGCCAGCTGGGTTTCTTAATTGCAGTTCAGATGCAACTTGAAGTACTGACAGTGGCAAGTATGCAAAACTGTCTAGTTCATAGTAAAAGTGGAGTTATCTGATCTGTTACATTAAATTGGTAGCATATAGAGGGGTGTCTATTTTTCCAGAAATCAAAATTGTTTCCTTCCCCCTTCTGCCACGTTTTTATCCAATTCTCTTCCCCATTGCCCCTCTACAGGGACAAATCACAGTATGCATATTAGTTAATTATCAGCCCTAACACCACAAAACACCAGTATAACTCAATGAGTTGAGGCTAGAAAATCCCTAGATCAAAAAGATGGCGATGACGTCATTGCAACAACCACCCCCCTCCCCAACACCAGGCAATACCACCACCCCTCAACACACCCCTCCCCAATTCCCCACAAACCCTCCCCAATGCCCCACAACCGCCCAACACCTCCCTCCCCAGGCCCCACAACCCTCCTTACACCCCACCCCTCCCACACGCCGGCAATCCCCCCCCTCCCCAACACCCCATTCCCCTCTCCCCAACAACACCCCGCAGACACCCCCTTCCCCTTCCCAACAACCCGTACCACACCCCCTCCACCCCTCCCCACACCCCACACCCCTCCCAACCTCCTCGGCAACACACACCCCACCTCCCCCCCCCCCCCTCCCCAACACCCCGCAACAACCCCTTCCCTTCCACCCCCTATACCGCAACACACATCCACCCCCTTCCAAACAGAGTTGCATTGTTCACCCCCACCCCACCTACCCCACCCCCTCCCCAACACCCATCACACCCACTCCCCTTCCAACAAACCCCGCAACCCTCCCACCCCTCCCCACACCCTGCAACACCCCACCCCGCACCACCACCCACCACTCACAACCCCACCCCTCAAATGCCCGCACAACCCCTCCCCCAACCCCTACACCCTTCCCCACCACCCTAAACCCCTTCCCAACACCCCTACCCCCCCTCCCACAAAAAACCCCCCAAAAAAAAACCCCCCCCCCCAGCCCCCAACCCCCAACACCCACCCTCCCCACACCCCCACCCCACACACCCCACTCCCCTCCCCACACTTCCGCAACACCCCACCGCCCTCCGCTCTAACACCCCTCACAACCACCCCACCCCCTCCCCAACAACCACACACCAATTGCAACCACAACACACCACACCCCCCGCTCCTCAACACCCCCACACTCTCCCAACACCCGCATCAACACCCCACCTCCCCCTCCCCCCAACACTCCGGACCAACCATCCCCTTCCCAACCACCCCCCCACACCCCTCCCAACATCTCGCAACAACACCCCACGCCTCCAAAACCCCCGCCAACACCCCACCCCTCCCCAACACCACCCGCACACCCTTCCCTTCCCGAACACCCCGCAACACTCCATCCACTCCCCCCCCTTCCCACACACCACACCGGCAACAAAACAACCCCACCTCCCTCCCACACCCAGCAACACCCACCACTCCCCTTCCCGACAACGCACCGCACACCCCACCCCTCCCCAACACCCCTTCACACCCCACCCCTCCAACAACCCCCACCCCACCGCCCCTCAACCCCACCCTCAATGCCCCACGAACCCCTCCCCAACACCCTAACACCCTCCCACGCCACCCTAACCCCTCCCAAACCCCACCCCAAGCCACCCTCCCTCGCCCCACACCTCCCCAACTCCCCCCCCACCCCCCAACAAAAAGCCCCCCACTCCCCCCCACCACTCCTCACCACACACCACCCCCACTTCCCCAATCAACACCCTCAAACACCCTCACCCCTCCCTCCAACACCTCCCCCTCCCCAACACCCTCAATCAAACAAAACACCCCACCCACCCCCAACACCCTTCAACACACCCCCCCACGCGCCCATCCCCAACACTACTCAAACTCCCGACCCCCTCCCCACCCACTTGCAACCCCCCACCCCCCTCCCCCACAACCGCACACCCCATCCCCTCCCAAACACACTGTGTCACAAAATGCCCATAAGACATTCCATGCGTAGTAATGCGCCAACATTTGCGATAAGTCCCTATTTTCATGTGTGTGGCGGCCAACCTCTTCTTATATCAACTCCCACAAATGGTCACATGAAATTTCAAGCCAGGCATAAAGGCAAACTAAAAACCACAACTAATTTGGGTTCCTTTGAATGTTTCTTCAGGTGTTCCACCAATTACCCACATACTACCTCGTCCCTCGTTCGTTTATTCTGCAAAAAATTCAGAATAACCCTTCCAGTGGAGTTGATTCTTCAACTCCAACGTTTTGGAATAAAAAAAGATTCCTTAACACTTAAGTTCAGAATTTTGTCAAGATTTCGCTTTAAGTGTGTAAACCATGGGACGTCTGAAAATGGGGATTCTTTCTTGGCCGACCTCTCCCTTCTAATTTATTGACCTAAACACCCGGGAATGACGTAGCGTAGTAGCGCCACGCACGACAGTGGTGATCAGTTAAGTCACATTTTCATGCAGTATGCCTTCCACTTCGTTGATCGAGAGTCCTAATATTTAGGATGCCAACCCGCTCTTCCATTGATTTAGGTTACACCCTCTTATGCTGACCGATGGAATTGCACGAAGTATAGGCGCTCTCAGGGGGAAGTAACGGTGAATCCGAATCCAGCCTACAAAACACCATATGTGTAAGACCCACCATATATGGATTATGGAGGTATTTTGAGAATATGATATCTCATATGGTATTGCACATGTTTTTAATGAATCACTATTGGATTTCCAGTGAAGTGTTTCTCGGGAGCCAACAGCGAGCATAACAAGCGGTAATAACTAAACTAAGAAAATTGTCTACACCGTCGGGAAAATAAGTCGGCATTTTTGGGGAATTTATCACTCAATTATGATTATTGAACAGGTTTTTTTTTATGAATCACTATTGTTTGCCAGTGAAGTGTTTGCTCGATGAGGCCTACATGGCGTAAATACTTAAAAAGCGAAAATGTTCTACCAAACGGCCCGGAAATGAGGATTTTGTCTGGCGGGCGTTTGTATCTTTCCTTCTCATACAAAATTTTGACCAATTCCGGGAAAATCTGGGTTTTCCCCCCCCCCCCCCCCCCCCTGGGGGGGGGAAAACCCGAAAGGCTATTTAGCGATCAGGCATGGACCTTTAAGTCCTAGGTAGAATATATTTCTTCTAGAGTGAAATTTTGTCCGCAATCTGTATCTGAAGTCGAAAATAAAAAAAAAATGCTACTGTTTTCTCGATGAGATAAGATTTCTTTCTAAATATCATGTATGTAAAGCAAGTGGAAAAAGTGTCAACCAAAAGGTGTATACCGTAACCACTCGGGTATAAGCCCACCTTCGGCTTTAAGCCCACTTCCGTTTTCGAAGAAAATGCAGGAACTGGCATACACCCTGGTATAGGCCCAGGTGCTAATTTTGCACTATTTCTACATTATGTATGCCATCTTCAGGATCTTTAGCTATTTGTGTTGCCATTTTGAGTGCAAGAGGGTTGGGAGACAAACTATTTTTTTAAATAATTTCCATTTAGCAGTGGTTGCATTGCCTTTGATGTCTTGAACAAACAACTTTGGATTATCAAAGTATTCATGCAAAAAGGTGGTTTGCTTGCTTCATTTAGAGGAACAATATTTATAAGTGGAAAATAGAATATTTAATTTTTATTTTTAATGTTTATCAGCTACAAATAAAGTGCATACTGAGCCTTGCCTGAGTAAATAATGTGCTCTTAAAAATTATTTGTTGGATTTTTTTTATCCAATATTTTCTACCAAGTTCTAGCCCCTCCCCGGGTATAAGCCCACCCTTCTTTTTGAGTAAAATCTTCCATTTAAGGGGGTGGGCTTATACCCGAGTGGCAACGGTACTAATTAATGTTTGACACACACAAATAAACGGACAGACACATGAATCATGCCAACATACAGTCTCGATCTGCATCGGATGACCTAAAAAGGACCAGGATTTGAATCCAACTTTAAAAATTTTGGAGAGTGGGAGATTTAAATTGGATCCAATATGTGAAATATTTGGGTTTACTAGCTGGTTGTGTTCAAATAGGACGATAGGTTCTGAAAATATAATAATCATCAAAATCGGACTTGCATCTGGTCAAGGTTCACCTTTTTGTTATTAGCTAATCAGAACAAGTATGCAAATGAGCTCATAATAAGCATATACATACCATCAACAATTTGCATTTGTGTCCATCACTTCCCACATACCAAGTGTCGTCATGAAATCAGAGTTTGCATTCTGGTCAATTAAGGTTCACTTTTTTTAAAACTATTCAGACACGATCATCATACATACATCATCCTTACAGTGTACAACTGAATGCTAAGTGAATGTGCCTTCCAGTGGGTGTTTCCATAAGGTGACACCCTTTTCTGACATACTTTCCTGACACCCTATGAATTCGGAAACCTTAACGGAATAAACCACACATTTATGTGGTTTATTCCGTTTAAGATTTCCAAATTCATAGGGTGTCAGAAAAGTATGTCAGAAAAGGGGGGTCACCTTATGGAAACACCCCCTTCCAGCTATGCTGGCGGCCCACAATCAATATCAATTTTGTGCTTACCTTGACTGCGGTTTCACAACTGCTAGTGACTGACAAGTGGTTGACTTCACACCTCCACTATTCAACCGCTGCCATAACCACACACAGAGAGACTTCCAAACATGATCAGAGTTGTCCTTTCCTATCAGTACGATGCCTTCGCCTTTTCCCGGGGCCAAAGATACAGGATGGGTATCAATAATGAATGGACGATAGTTATGACAGCCAATGGTTAAGACTAACGGGTCACTAGCATAAATGGCTACGAAGTCGTTTTGTCCAAGATCACACAGCTTTGTGTGAAGTTTCTCTCTGCCTTGGAATGAAAATACTGGATCTGCGAATGGCAGCTCTTCAGAAAACTCAAGGGAAGAACATAACATGTTTTGTTGATAGAGAATTGTGTAAGCTTCCATGGTATCATACATTTTGTTGAGGTCTCTGTGTGCATTTATTTGAGCAGGCAAGTTCCAAATAGTATCCTCAGCGACTTTGCATAAACCGGCAGAAAACTCGCCACCTGTCGGATATCCAGCCAATATACTATCAGCGATCTTAACGGAAAGGAACGCACATGCGTTGGTACCATCGTTGGTTAAGACATGCTCCATCTGTTTTGGATTTCCACGCATCATTTGAACAGCAATCTGTTGGTCCAGCTGTTGTACAGCTGTGCTTTGGCTCACTTTCAGGTGTAGGACTTCGATGTCATCCAATATGTCTCTATCAACGATCTTAGCAGCCTCTTCCAATGTCAATCGATTCTGCCTTTCAAAGTTAACACAACCTCTATAAACTTCTTCCAATCCACACCAAACGGTAGCCCGTTCAACTTCATACTTCCTATCTGCTAATGGAAGTTTGTTCTGACTCAGTAAAGAACTAACTAATTTCTTCACGTCTTCTGCAGTCTTACATCCTGCTGATCGGATTTCTGAACTGTAAGGATATTTAAGGTTGGGATTAACCATGGAGAAGAAGATCATGCCCAAGGCCCAAATGTCAACTAGGAGCAAATCAGAGATAGAGGCATTAGTTAGTATATCATTGCCAATTAGCTCTGGTGCCATGTATACTACAGTTCCTCGATCGATGCATTCCGTTTTGGATGCCAGCATTGACTGCGTATGAATCAACTCAGAACGACTCTCACCAAAATCAGTCAGTTTGCAAACCACTGGTCTGGTACGATATGCTTGTGGCATTTCTGCTTCTGAAAGGTTTATGTAGTGCTGGTTGCTAACTAAGATATTAGCGGGCTTGAGGTCTCGATGGGCAACTCTGTTGGAATGCAGGTACGACAGTCCAAGTAATATTTCCTTTCCTGCATGCTGGACTAGGTCATGAAATCCCTGACAAGCGTAATTATTAAGTTGAAGTAGAAGGTCAGACAGGGAGCTGACTCGCACATCGTCGCCAAATGGTTTGAAATCGAAATATAGATATTCCAACATTATTGCAAATGGTTGACAGGAAATGGCTTTGAATTCTACTATATTGTCATGTTTGAACTTGTGCAGAAAAGCCACCTCTTTGAAGAAGAGCTTCTCCTCCTCGGGGTCAAGAACATGTAACATCTTCTTTATTACGACACATTCTGGTTTAGCACACCCAGGAAATTTGTACTTCGTCGTATAAACATCCCCAAATGCCCCTGTTGCGATCCTGTTGTGCACTGGCAATTTATTGCATTGAAATTGACGGATGTTCAGCTTACTAATTTCGTTAGCACTAGCAGTTGATGTTCTTGTATTTGGAAGTTGTGGAATCTTGAATTGAAAAGCCATTTTTACAAACCAGACGACCAAACACGTAGGAACCAATGTTTCCTGGAATCTATAAAAAAGGTTAAGAAAACAATTTTGAAAATAAATGACAACAAATGGGAACAGTTTATTTAATGAATTAACACAGGTTATCCGAGAAAATGAGACAAGGCCCATTTCATGATTATAGGTGCCACTTTTTGGATGTTACCTAGCATGTTCAAAATTATGGGATCAAATTATTTGTTTTTTTACAAATTTCCTCCCTATATAGCTCTACCTCCCATAGATTTACAGACTTGCTTCTAGTTGTTACATGTTTATAGTGCTGTATGTGATATCATTATGGTCAAATTTCATAAATTGTAGAGATATTACACTTGTTGCACAAATTTTATGTTCAAAGTACAATATTTCAGGAAATAGGGAATGAATGACCCATTTCATTTGAGTGGATAATAGCGAAGTTACGTTTCAAACAGTGTGCAAATACCCCCGCCAAAGTGTCAAGGTATGTCAGGGTGGAGCCGGTGGAGGAGCAGTCGGTGGAAGAGCAGCCCATAGATTTGCACATATAAACAAGGCGGTTCTCGAACCACAAGTGTCGCCTGGTTGCGCGATCACTTGCTTTATGATGAAGTTTGGCAAATGATAATTAGAAAGAGAATGAATACACTGGAGAACAGTGTTATACAAAATTACTAAGTATGAAGTAAATCGGGCATAGTGTTAAGCCAGCAGAGCATTTTAAAAAGTGTAACCGAAATGTATGAAAATACATCGTGGCCATTGGACCACTAGTGTCGTCTGCCATTGCGGTTTGTGAATGGGGTCAAAGGTGACATGAGGTCACCAAGGTGACATGAGGTTACCAAGGTCACATGGGTTCACAATGGTCACGGGCCAAAGCCAAAAATGGTCATCACCAAACCTAAAAATCCAAGTCTGCTATTGAACTTAATTACACCCATGGCTACAAAGGGTACTAACCAAAGCCCAAAAGCAAAAAAAAAAATTTGCGATTACATGCATCGTTTTTGAAAATAAAGGCAACTAAAGATAAAAATGGCGCCCTCTTAGTGCGACGGGACGGAATTTGAAAAAAATTGATATATCTTAATACTAAAAGAGATAACAAATTTCTGTTTTTTGCATTTTTATATTCCTTTGATCACACACAAATCAAACATTTAAAAAATTCTCAAAAGTGTTTTTAAAAGTAGGAAAAAAACAGAATAAAAGAGTAAAATTCCGTCCCGTCGCATTTTGAGGCGATTTTTTTTTTATTTTCAAGGGCTAAAAAATATTCAAATTGAATGAAACTCTCCAAACTATCAAATATTGTTGCAACTGTCATGTTAACAAACAATAAAATCATTTCCAATATTTCTCCTTAAAACTATAGCAGTGTGTCCTTTTCATGACGGGACGGAATCAAGTGCGACAGGACGGAAATTTGCCTAATGACCATACAGAAAAATTACGCTTGCTGCTATTTATGAAAAGTTTTTTAGGTATCAAACATATTCATGGCCCTTCTGTTTGTACTAAGCAATAAAATGCTTTGAAAACTTCATTTTGATAATAAAAATTACCAATACTATCATTTATAAGAAATTGATTACAAAAACATGCTTTTAAATTGAGTATTTTGTCTAATTCACATGTACGTACATGTATCCAGCTTGAAATATTATCATATCTCAGGGGTAGAACTTCGTCGCTGAGTGCGAGAATCAGTCTTGATTCCCAACAACAAATTTTGCGAGAATCATCTAATTCGGTACTGTGTTAATTTCTGAAGTTTACGAGAATCAACATTGATTCACGCAAATCAGTTTACGAGAATCTTTGCGAGAATCGATTCTCGGATTCTCGCCGAAATTCTAGGCCTGTATCTACCCTGAGGGAAGTTGCTTCTACCTTCAGCCTTCAGGGCACTTTATAATAGCCCCTATCTGAAAATGGAATAGCCCATTTCACACTGATTTGGGGGGATAAGAAAGTTCCAAATGTTCACATGTGGGTGAATATCCAAATACAATGCTACATCCTTTATTATTTGTATTATTTTCATGACTTTTTTTAAACTAATCTTGTTCTTTAACTTGTTTGTTAATAAATTCCCAAGTAACAAAGATTGTTATTTTAAATGTAGAAGTTGTAACAATGCAGGGATGTAAATTTTCAGGAAATGGACTACTCAAAATTTCCGCACTTATTAATTTTCAGTCCGTTTTGGGCCCTTTTTACTTGCTTTTTCAGGATTTCATCGTGCTACTTTAGATGAGTTAGTTGCACTCATTTACATAGAACAAGAACAATTTTGGCAAAATGATTGTATGTTGATTGGTTCATAGTGCAGTTAGTGTCCACTGTAAACGGGCCTCGACCTTTTGCTCACCCAACCAAATCATTGTGACATGAATCCATTCATAAGTTTGATCGTATGTAAATGATTCCCACTTCACAGGGCACCATCCAATCACTGATCAATGACATGCTATGGATGAGCGATTACCCACACATGTATGCATGAACATTGGCGAGAAGGCCTGTTTTTACACATACATGTTGGAAGCCTTGTTAGAAATGGTTGTTTCGGATCTTTTTCAGCACCGTATGTCAACCAAATTACATCACCATGTAGAGAATAAGATTATCTTGGTTGTCAGCTTCTACGAAGAGTATAGGTCTAACCGTTTGTCCATGGCGCCCTCTTGAATATGCCCAGCAATCACTGGTGATTTTTGCCATAGAGTTAGCATTATACCCTACCAAAATACCACTCTTTATAAATTAACCATTTTCGGATTTTTCTGAATGTTCTATCATAATAAAATTCACATATGTTATTTATGATAATATATTCTTTAATTAGAGCTTCTACCAAGAAAATCCCTTGAGCACTTTTCTCGCAACGACGTGAGTTTTCTCATGTCCTATGCGTTAAGCACAGAGTACGCATGACAGGTCATAGGCCTATTGAATGCACTGTGTGCACAGTGAATAGGGAAAATGGACAGTAACTGCAAGATGTTGTATTTTATCAGTGAAATAATGATCATTGAACTACATTCAAATTCTTTTGGAGCAAAGTGCATGTAGACATTGTAGCTGAAAGTACATTAACTCTTTGCATGCAGTTAAAGAGAACAGGCTATTTTCCTTTAAAGGTGGTTGTTCCGATTTATGTGTATTGTGTTCTCTACTTGATATGAGAGCCTGGCACTTGCACATACACCCCATCAAGTACCGTGGGAAACAAACTTGCGGTTTTGATGGTAGATGCAATAATGCATGTTGCAAAGCCCTATTCAATACTTGGTTAACCACTAAAACGGTGGTTTTTTGTTTATATCTTGGGAATGAAATGGATTCGAGGGCTCAAATTTCAGTACGACGATGAGAAAAATACGACCTTTCATCTGATATCAAAATCGATACTACTCCCGGGTAAATCAGGGGGGGTCCCAAAGACGATCGGAACACGCCCCTTTAAATAATTACATGTAGATACACATGGTCAGTTTTTTGCAAATTTTGAAATTTTTTGTCAGTTTGAAATTGAAACATGTGTGACTTTTACCAGTAAAACTGCTTCATATTGTTGTATTTGTAGTTAGTGTATGCAACGCCCCAAAACAATGAACGAAAGGGGGTATTAATTGTATTTAAATGGTTTAAGAAAACAAATGGTTAATCAAATATGTAATGTTGCTAATTTGCCTTGGCTTTACACCAAAGGGGAGTACAATGCGATTTTATATGAAAAAAAAGTGCTATGGCAAATTCAATTGACGCAGGAAATTGATTCCGTCCCGTTCGCACAGACATGTCCGTTAAGTAAAAGTTGCGATGCTTAATTAGTAAAGTTAAGACCAATTCTATTGATATTAAAAGCATGATCGTGAACTTAATATGATGTTTAAATTAAAAAACTCATGTTTTTTTTTTTTTTTTTTTTTTTTTTTTTTTTTTTTTTTTTTACCAAAAAACCGAATAAAAAAAATAAAAAAAATAGAAATGTTCAATTTTCAAAAATACCATGAAATCTATCGATCCGTCCCGTCGCGCCCTTAAATATATGTTACCATGCAACATGTTTGACATTGAGTTATTCAATGTGGCCTGAATGTGTCTGTGAGTTGCTTGTTTACTTAAGCACATCAACCATTACACATGCAAACTGGTAAAGAGGTGCCAAAGAAAATTCATCAAATTCCGTCTCGGCCGCACGAGATTTTTGGATTTGGCCCTACCTGGGGATCCCAAAGGTCACATGGGGCACCAATGTCACATGGGTCATGAGGTCACATGGGGTCCAAAGAATGGGTCACATGGGTTAACACGGGGTCACCAAAGGTCACATGGGGTAACAGAGGTCACATGGGTCACAAAGGTCGCATAGGGACACCAAAGGTCAACAGGGGTCACAAAGGTCACCAAGGGGTAAACACAGGTCACCCCACCCATCCCCACCCACCCCTCCCCGATGCACACACCCTTGTCCCCTCCCTGACACCCCCCGTCGCATCCCACCCAACCGCTCCCCGGCACACAGATTGTGATGATGGGCCAAAAGGGACGTTGAGGTCAGCAAGGGTCACGAGGTCCCAAGAGGTCGCATTGGGTCACAAAGGTTCACACGAAGTCACCAAGGTCACGAAGGTCACCAGGGTCCACACAAGGTCACCTGGAGTCACCCCGCACCCACCGATTGCAACCAACACCTTCCCCAACACACCCTACCCCGACCCCACCGAGATGCACACCACCCCGAGCCGTCCCGACGCACCCAACTTCGCCACTTACACCCCCACCCTGCCCCTCCCCAACACCAAAACCATTCCCTTCCATATGATTCACACACAAGAGTATGGTATAGTTTTCCGATGTACCATTTTAGCGAAACAGCAATTACGCATATTTAATTAGAGCTCATTGCATACCTAAGCCACATGTATAAGGAACTTCAAATGGAAAAGAAGATGCGTACCATAATGGGTGTTTGTGCAGTGAAGGAATTTTGAATATCCGATATCCTGTTTTTTTCAAAAATTATTAGGGATTACGCTGATTTTGCAATATCAATTAGCTCATTTGCCAATTATTGTATTCGCCCGAAAATGCCCAACATATAATTCAGGTGGAGAAAGAACTCTTTAACCGCTTCCTTCCACCAAGTGATCATCATTATATGCATTAGGGGAACTCCAGATAACTTGCACACAAGCCTTGCGGGAAAGTTTGTCCTTTGACGGGCCAAAATAAGCTAATTAAATTCATTGATATGCAAATAATGCAGACCAAAAGTTACACCTAATATTTTGGCACCTCACTTGATCACCCTACCAAGTGTGAAGTAAATTGGATTAGCTTTTAGCCAGCTGAGCATTTCAAAAAAGGTTAACCGAAAATGTCTGAAAAATATGCAAATAAGCTAATTAAAATTCATGATATTCAAATAATGCCAGCCAAAAGCTACAAATAATATTGCTGCACCTCACTCTATCATTTTGTTTCCTATCAAGTTTAAAGTAAATCGGGGATAGCGTTTACGCCTGCAGCGCATTTTAAAAAAAGGGAACCAAAGGTCATACGGACGGACATATGGATATACGGACAGGACAACAGAAAATGGACTAGTATGTGCCTAGCCTAAATGAACATTCGTTCAGGCGACACAGAAACTAAAAAATTCTCTTATATTTCTGACATTTGTACCTGAAAAAATTTTCACAGGAGGAAATTTATATTTCTTTCTTAAAACTAAGCATTGTTAAAACTTAAGATGGCAAATTCTGCAAAGACACACCATTTTATACAGCATGATATTTGCACTATTAATCTTATTGTGCCCCTCAAATACACCACAATGTACAGTAAAACTATACACATATCACATAGTATGAAATTATCTTAAAAAAATCAGAAAATGGTGTTGTGTCCCATTTACACGGAGAACCGGAAGAATGCAGTTTATGCAAATTTTTGAAAAAAAAAAATAGTTTCAATTGTTTTGAAAGGCTTTTGACTAAGTTGAATGTTATGTAATGAGGAATGGTATAAATATGCAGAAATTATGAGATCCTCCTTAAATTTTGTTGTCCTTTTTTCTATCAAAATGTCACAGTGGTACACCATAATTTACGGAAGTTAAGCAAACAAGAAATTAAGAATTGGACATGGTTTGCTGTCCCCAGCATGTTTGGATTTTCATGCACAATAGAAAATACTAAATCATCCTTACATAAATACTGTGTTTTGGGGCTTAAATTCGATTCAGATGTGATTTACATTGGTAAACATCTAAGCGCAAGGCCACAATACTGGGCAAGAAATACAATAGTAAGACTGTGATTGGAGTCTGAAATTAAGCTAATTACAACTCTCAAGTTTGTGCTGCATTTTTACATATGCTAAAATACTTCAAAATCTCATGACATGTTTGTATGTTGTCTTATTCTTCAATATCTTGCAGTGTTGGATTTGAAGTGTTACGTGCATTTCAAAGGGGAAAAACACAGAAAAGCTCAGAAAGACCAGTATTTATGTTCCAAATTTATAAATTTGCTTACAGATATGTTGGAATACAACATTAACATGTTTTAACACTTTTTTTCCTTGTAATTTACAGTGTTTGATCAAGTATAAGTGCAAAGTGTCATGTTAGTTTCAAAGACACCAAAAACACGACAAATTGGTGTCTTTGAAACTAACATGACACCTTTTACTAATACCTGGTCAACCTGATGCTGCTTTTAGAATACTTACTACTCTTTATTTTCTGGCTACAATGTTTAAAATTTTAATTAGTTCAACTTCCGTAGCTCATTAAATACCAGTTATTTTGCTCCTACACGGTAATTTTCTGATCACCCTGTATAATCAAAAGTGCACAAGAATATGAGGGGACATATTTCTTTTAAAAGCATCTTGCTTCCATTGCAAATGACCAGGAATATTTACTCTGAAAAATGGTATAAAAATCATGTGTATTTTATAATTCAGAATATAAGCATAATTTTGACTACCGTACCCTGTTTATATTTAACACAAGGTATTAGTAGGATCAAAATATGACATGTACCCACACTAACCCCAAAAAAATTGCAACAGAAGGTTTCTTGGCATTTTCTGGTAGTGTAAGGTCAGTGTAATAATATATCAAAAGTTGCAAAAAATCGAAGTCCCAGAAAGTGTTCAAACTGTGACATAAACAAAATGGCCACCATCCGCCATTTTGAAAAACATAAATCCTCATATCTCTGGTAATAAATTAGCTAAAAGGACAAACAAGATGTCATTTCCTACTAATTCTAGCATAACAAATCCATCAAAATGGGTTTCATGAAAATGAGGTATCACCTTAACCTCAAAATCCAATATGGCCGCCATCCGCCATGTCGAAAAGAACAAAAAATTGTATCTCTGGTGCCGGATGGGCCAAAATGTCAAACAAGATATCATTTCCTACTAATTCTAACATAACAAATCCATTAAAATGGGTTTTATATTAATTGAGATATCATCTTGGCCTCTAAATTCAATATGGCTGCCATCTGCCATGTTGAAAAGTATACAAATATTTAATCTCTGATACCAGATGGGCAAAAAATGTAAAATAAGGTGTTATTTTTTTTTATTAATTGAGGTATAAGAAATACATTAATATGGTTGTTTTACGGTGATTTTTGGTGGGCTATTTGTCCAAAATTCGTAGCCATGTTGAATTTATATCGGCTATAAATCTATCACCATCATAATATGGTATTTACAGTGTAATTGTGTAATTCTTTAAGTAACAGAAAGTACACCTTCACATTATTCACATCATCACCAAAATGTGGTAGAGGCAGAGACACTTGTTTGCAACAGACGATCGACCACACTATTACTATTTAGTCTTCAAGTTCATCATCATTGAGAGTGGTTGTTGATCCATGTTTTCACATGAATGTCAACAAGCTGTGGTGCATTCCATTCTTTCTGCAGGTACATTTCATTGTGATGCATCACAGCTGTTTGACCCCATGCAAATTTTTAGAGCAATTTTAAGCAATGGCGACACAATTTTGACAACTGATATAAGTAGGGACCACCAAGAGCTATTAAAAAATTAGAACAATCCATTGCGGGAATCTTGCCATTATAGGCTTACAGAGGTCATGATTTGTATGTTATAGCTCCCTCTATATGTTTATTCCCCATAGAAAGACGTGTAAAACTAGATTTTTATGAAAAACCATATTTGCCCGCAATGAATTTCCATCAAGTTTGCACAGGGTGTATTTATTGGAATAAATAGTCCAAATTAGTTGTCAAAAGTGTGTTGCCGTTGATATTTTTTATTTTCGTTTCATCATAAAAAATGAGACATTCAAACAGCTGTGGCATCCTGAAGAACAACTGCATGAGATAATTTCCAGTGGCAACTCTGGTGCAGGACTTGTGTTCATCACGAGGGGAAACGTTAAACAATTTACCCTTTGTACTATCCAGCCCCAGTCAGATGAATTTGACCATCAGTCTTGCACATCAACTGCATGAGCTAGCTTTAGATAAGTTCGCCTAGAGTGGAGTTTGCAGCGTAGGTTTTTGGTGGACATCTTTCAGGTTTTATAACACCAAAGAGCAGTTAGAGCAAAGTACACTCTTCCACCGCATGTTCTATGAGAAGGCTTGTTTGCCAACTGATACCTGAAACTCAAGTAGACCCTTGTCTCCAGTGGTCAGTACGATCTCACGACCTCGCAGTTGAGACCCCAAGATCTAACATAGCCAGCCATCAGAGTTCATTTATTCCTTCAATTGCCCACATCTGGAATGCCCTTCCTAAGCACATTCCTGCTACTAATCATCGGGCCGGCTTAAAAAAAGAGGTTAATCTCCGCACCAACCCATCAGTGGTTTCTACCGATTGCTGACCATTGAACAGGGACACCATTGCATTGCAACCTTCACTTTCTTTTGATTCAGGATCCATATTAGGAGTACAAAATAATCTGGAACAAGCGCGTAACACAGGGTCACCATGAATTAAATAGACTTCTTGCCACAAGTAGCATCGCAACCTGAAAATGCATGGGCAAACAGCAGATTAGAGCAAATGTTATCTCTGAAAAAGCACTTCAGAAGCTTTATATCATACATATTTTCTTCTTGTCTCTGCCAGACCAAAAGTAAAGGTCATTACAGCCCTCTTCTGCATAATGGACAAGAAGTAATCAATAGATCTGTGTCTTCACCAATATGGATTTTTGACTTAAATTATGCCATGGGACTGCCTTTCTTGCTATATCAATCTGCATCTCCTTCTGCATAGACTAAGTGACGACAGTCTCCCTGTTCCATTCGGTCACCAATTAGTTTAATGTGAGCCTGCTATCCAGATCATTTGAGAGAACGTCTTCTTTATCCCAGCAAATGTTGTTGCATTTGCTGTCTACTTATAGTTTTGCGATCCTAGTATTGCGCGATGTTCATGTGTGTTGTCTTTTGTGTGTTAGTTCACCTGTGAAGACAACGGATGCTTTGATAGAGGTCAACTGTGAAAGATGCATAATCATCAAAAACCTTCACGCATGGAAAGAGACAAGAATGACTTGTCAACGCTTGCAGCCAAATTTGAACAGCATTCTCGCTTCACAGAAGAAAAGGCCTTGAGAAACATTTGCACAGGGATAAATGCTGGTGCGGATGTCAATGTACAAGATATGTTCCAATTAGGCAAAGATACAGTGAAACAAATGGAAAACAAGCCCACTTTTCTAATATAGCTACAAACGGAAAGCTAAAGTCAAGACCCTTGCACCACCTCGGGCTGTCAAGGTAACCGATGACCAAGCTCTGTTATTTCAAAGATACCTGTTTAGTATCACAATCTGGAGAACTGTCTTTAGATAAGGTGCTGTGCCAAGAACTGTCACCATATCCGCCATCCGTTTTTTTAGGCCAAGCATGTTTTATGTAAGCCAGATAAAGCACAATTTCTGATGGTCATTTACGAACGAACATGGGTCCCTGTCAGAGGCTGCTGCCCCTGAGACAGTGCCAAAGACTGATCACTATGTTGTTGATGGAGGTTTTCTTTTACATCGCTTGAAATAGACAGAGAGAAGCACCTATAGTTGCAATGCTCATGATTATGCATCTTTCACATGAACGTCGCAAAACTAGGATCACAAATAAGGTAGACATCAAATGCGACAAATTTTGCTGGGAAAAAAAAGGAAATGCAGATGTTGGAGGTATGAAGTTACTCCAATATTGGAGGGTCTGCGCCCGCCGCAA